>LZPO01044613.1:65361-87405 GCA_001675575.1 Neotoma lepida
GAAGAACTTTAAGCAGTCAATGACTGCTAAGGGAAGGAGAATATGTATAAAGCACACACACACACACACACACACACACACACACACACACACACACACACATAGAAGAAAAGGTCATGAATTAGAAAGGGGACATGGGAGGATTTGGAAAAGGGAGAGGGAAGGGTAGAAATGATGAAAATACACTGTACTCATGAATGGAATTCTCGAAATACAAAAATATTCACCACCAATGTCTTTCTATGAAGAGTTTGTTTTCCTTGTAGCTATCCCTACCACCTATTTCAATATTACTTTTATCTGAAAAAGCAAATAGTTGTATCTGACCAAATTGTCTTCTATCATTTTGAGTTTCAAATTGATTTTTCTGCTTGTAACAGTTTGATTCTATGCACTTGTCTTTATTACCATCATCACTCTAACATAATCATCTCTCACCTGGACTATTACAATAAACTTCTAATTAATTTATATCTATTGGCTCTTTTCCATTTCATCATAACCATTAAAGTCATAATGATCCTTTAAAAACACATACCTATAATTCCACCACTGCTCTTCTCCCATTTAAAAATCTTTAAATGCTTGGAAGAGTTCATTAAGTACAAGTTATGAAGACAAAACATGTCCTATATAACCTCTGCTGGGTCTGAGCCTTTCCAACCCCGTCTTCCATTNTTCTTCATCTTGCTCTCTGTGATTCTACCCCATACTAACCTTCCTTCAGTGNTTAGTATTCTTGTTTTCTCTGACCATCAAGGCTGCTTTGTTTCATTTTGAGACATGGTCTCTCCGTGTTTCCCAGGCTGGTCTCAAACTCCTAGATGCAGCTATTCTTCCTGTATTAGCCTGTGGAGTAGCTGGAACTACAGGCACATGCCCCCGTGCCCAGCCCCTGTGCCCAGCTCCTGTGCCCAGCCACCGTTCCCAGCTACTATGCCCAGCCAACCAATGATGATTGTATGTGCTGAAATCCTTTTCTTGTTCTCTTTGTCTATTCAAGGCTCTACACCCTTCATAGTTAATACATTTATCACATTCTTACCAATAGTTGGCCAATATTTCTTTTTGGTTTTCATAGCATCATTCATTTGTCCTTTGTATACCAGTTACATTGAAATTTTACATTTGTTTGTGACATTATTTACATTATTTGATTAATACTAAGATTCCCTTATAGATAGATCTTACCTACTATGAGATCAGGCACCATATTTGCTATTATTCACTTATGTATTCCCTAGAGCCTACCACAGTACTGGGGAGATAGTATGTATTTCATGAAAAAAAATGAATAACTGATTGCCTAATTTAATGAGCTCATTTGACTATGAATGCTTCTTCAGAACCAGACAACCAAGGTTCAAATTCTGCCACTTTCTAACTCTGTAATATTAAGGATGATTTTAATGCATTGTTTCATTAAAGTTGTTCTCTGTGAATTGAAAACAATTACCTTGTTGAGTTTTAAAATTCTTTTTTTTTTCAAGACAGGGTTTCTCTGTGTAGCCCTGACTGTCCTAAAACTAGCTCTGTAGACTAGGGTGGCCTGGAACTCACAGAGATCCATCTGCCTTTGCCTCNTGAGTGCTGGGATTAAGGCGTGCACTGAAGCCACCATCACCACCACCCAGTAAGTTTTAAAATTCTTAAATTGTTAATATATATCTTAAAATAATGCCTAACAAGGTAGATACTATATATGGTGGCTGCAATCATTAGTATTAATAATACACTTGGTCATTTTGACATGCATATTCCTTAGGCCATAATCACCGGTCCCTTGAATAACTTCATTGTTTATTTGTAAATACAGAATTTTAAGTATCTATGTAAACAAGAAACTGTACCAAAAACAAATAGACACAGTAGTGGCCTAGAAATCTTTTCCAAGCTGTTCTATTTGACTTACGTATAAGGATACTGCTGTTAACACCATGTTGTTGGTGTTTGTTTGGTATTTTGCTATTTATGAATAGTATCAAGAGATACTATATATTATATTATATTTAATGCACATCTCAAAAGTTCTATACTTTTCCTTTGTTTTTATATAACAGTCACCAGAAATAGCTGAGTCCACTCTCTGTGCAGTTTTTGTAGATTGGTTAATTAATTGTGAGACTCCCTCGTTAATCTTGATTTAAGACTCAATAATGGCAACCTATTAAAATCATATAAAATGCTATTGGTCTCTTTGGACTATAGACTTTCCACACTCAGATACTGACATTAAAATGTTAAAGCTGCCATTTCCTTCTTATTGGACAGTGGAGCTATTTCGTTGAGAAGGAGGCTAGTGCCTCTTCCAGAGTTGTAAGTGCTGGCATTTTATCATATTCTGTTCCCACATATAGACATGTCCATGACAAGGNGCTGCTGATTTAGGAAACAGGTTGTAGACTGCAGGTTGTCAATTGCACTGCTGCTGATATGGTCTCTTTCACCTCTCTTTTTCACCCCCTCTCAAGCAAGAAAAACNACCTTTACTTTCTGGAGATAACTGAGACTACCCAGCCCTCGAAACTTAGCTCTTTTCAGTTTGAATAAAAGAGGAGGAAGCTTTTTCGACTTTTTGCTAGATCATGGCTTTTTGACTAGGAGATGTCTCTGAAAGAAAATAGATCAAAGTTACTTGTGACTGAGGGCAGATCAGAAGGCTATACTTGCAGTCACTAAAAACAGAATCATCTTTCTGGAAAAGACTNGTGTGTTGTAGCTATAGGGGGCAGAGTAAAAGTTACAGGGAAAGAACTAACCTAAAAATCCAAAGACCATCCTACCAGCTAGTCCAACTTTAAAATTCTACTATTAGAAATTCATTTAAAAAAACAATTCCAAAGATTTTAAGAGATAATTCTGATTATTCTGATAATTCCGATAATTCTGATAGTTCTGTATCAAATTGTCTTCATGAAAGTGAATTTTGGAAGCTCTGAGACCAAGAGGTAACTTTAGCTTCTGAAGTTCTTATCTGAGCCTAGATGCGCTGTGGCAAGGAAAAGTCAGAGGAGCAGTCTCCATTTGATGAGGGGCTGGAGGAAGAGCTCTGGCTGTAGAGACGTTTCCTATGTGTAATGACTATGAGGAGAAAAATGGAAAGAAAGTGGAGTTTAAAATTTCTTCCTTGAGATTTATAATAGAAAAAGAATGCAATAAAGAGAAAAAAAAGAGATAATAGGTGTTGTGCTTACTTTGGCAGTGCATATGCCAAAAGGGACACTCAGATAAAATTGCACCATCAATTCTTTGTCAGGCCAAGATTGTTAGAGCAACTTCACTTTCTTAAATATTTGAGTGGTTAATTTTTTTCCTGATGAGATTATCAAGCAGAGGGCTGGGGTCCTCCACACTACTCAGACATCCAGTTAGGCAAGGAGGAGCTTTTCAAATGCCAGCAGTTTTGTGACTCTGGGTGCTAAAGGCTTGTGAACTAGGCTGATACACTCAGAGGAGTAGATCCCCAAGTCTGGAATACCAGAGGCTTATGACAGTAGGCACTCTGGTTAGATGCCTATTGCTGTGGGCATTTAGTATCAGTGGCCTAGCACGTAGTAGTGAGGTTATCCTGGGTTAACAGCCTCTAGCAGTAACAGAGGTCTTACGAGCTAGTGGTACAGCTCTTGATTGTTGGATATCAGGACCCTGTAACAGCAGCCAGCAGCTAGTGTCACAGCAATCTCAGCTGTGTTACACCTCCACTTAGTGGGACTTGAGCTCTTTCAGTGCCTACTCACTTCTCTTCAGCTTTAGTATCAGCACCCTCAACCCTTAGGACTTCACAGATCCCTGGAACTGTTCCTGTGCCCGAGGCCCGTGGGTCCTCATCCTTGGCTCTTACAGCCTTCCATCNTCTGCTTCACAGCTCTCGGCCTTCTCTCCCTTCTTCTGTATTTCCTCCATCCTTTTTCAGCTTTACCACCTCTGTATCCCACTGTCTCTAGGCCCCAGTTGCTGCTTCTGCCACCACTGCCACTTGTTGCTAGTACTACGGCCACTGCCAGGACAACAGCTGCTGCCCCTTTTGTAATCAGGATGCTGAAGCCGCCACCACTGCTGCCATCTCTGCTTCACTTGACAGCTCAGCCCACTCTACCCATGATCAAGGTGACAATGCAACAAGAGAAGACTGTTTTTTTGTTTTGCTTTGTTTTGTTTTTTCCTGAGATTGGGCTTTTCTGTGTAGCTTTGGAGTCTGTCCTGGAACTTGCTTTATAGACCAGGCTGGCCTCGAACTCACAGAAATCTGTCTACCTCTGTCTCCTGAGTGCTGGGATTAAAGGTGTGCACCACCACCGCCCGGTGAGAAGACCGTTTTTGAGAAGCTCTCATATTACCACATTCCTGGACAGGCTCAGACTGGACAGGCTAGAGTCCCAGCTGACTTGAGAAGTGAGCCAAAGAGTCTATGTCAGTTTGACACAAGCTAGAGTCATCTCAGTGGAGGGACCCCCAATTGAGAAAATGCCTCCATAAGATCTGGCTGTAGAACATTTTCTTAATTAGTGATTGATGGGGCAGGGCCCAGCCCATTGTGGGTGGTGCTATCCTTGGGCTGATGGTCCTAGCTCTACAAGAAAGCAATCTGAGCAAGCCATGTGAAGCAAGTCAGTAAGCTGCACTCCTCCATGCCTCCCGAATCAGCTCCAGCCTCCAAGTTCCTGCTCTGTTTGAGTTTCTGTCTTGACTTCCTTCAGTGATGAACAGTGACTTGAAAACATAAGCCACAAAAACCCATTTCTCCCAAGTTGCCTTGGTCATAGTGTTTCATCACAGTAGTAGAAACCCTAACTTAGGAAACCTAGTTACATAACCAGAACGATGATATATCATGGCACAGATGTGTGACNTGTAGATTTAGTTTTGTAATTTTCATCAATTATAGTAGATCTTCCAGTTCTACTAATTACACACCTTACTAGGCAGCCAATCATTACCTTTACATTGTAACTGCTGAGCCACCAAGGGAAGTGCTTCTCACCTTGTGCTTAAGCAAGAACATCTGCAGAATTAGCAGTGGTCCTAAAGAGTTGACTGAGGCTCAAGTTGGAGTGTTGTCTTCTAAGACCAATGCAGATTGTCTAGAGAAGTATGAGCAAGAAAGGCGTTTGGGTTGGGAGTTGTAGCTTCAGCTGAAGTTGCCCTAGAAGCTGGAGTAAAGTGTTCTTTGGTTTATTAGTGAAGGACTTAAAATAGTGGGACTATACCCTGCTTTCTATTCAGACCATATACATCTTTTGCCTTTTGAAACAGCTGGACTATCTGGGAGGCATACCCATTGTTTGCTAAGGGGCTGTTTAGCTAGTAGCTCTTCCCTTGAGGCAGCAAGCAGAGTATAAGAATGAATCTGACAGGTACTCAAGCCATTGAGTGCCTTGGTACCAAATTCAAATAATTTGAAGAGGGAAAAATATTAAACAGTATATATATATTAAAGAATTATTATGAAATTAATATTAACACTGTCATTATTATTATTATTTTTTTTTGGTTTTTTCGAGACAGGGTTTCTCTGTGTAGCTTTGCGCCTTTCCTGGAACTCACTTGGTAGCCCAGGCTGGCCTCGAACTNACAGAGATCTGCCTGCCTTTGCCTCCCGAGTAACACTGTCATTATTAAAGTGCTAATATTAACACTTTGGGGCAAAGACCCCAAAGACCCCTTGAAAAAAACTGGAGTCTTAATTTAAGAGTCTTTATTAAGTGGCCAGTGACTGGCTGGATAGAAACAGTTCTCACAGGGCAGCCGAACTGCTTTCTGCAGTGGACTTTTAAAGGCAAAACCATAGCCTGGTTGGCAGTTGTAGGGGTAAGTAGATCAAGCAAACAGTTTAATAGAAACAAAAAGGGCAGTTAGCTAGGGCATCTTGACCTCAAGTTCCTGGGACAGGGTTGGTAATTTTCTAAGGGACTTTCCCTTGCATCAGCCAGGGTCAGCTCTTAGTCAGAATTCAGCTGAAGCGAGGACAAGATGGAGGAACTGTGGCCCTGTCCTAAGAGAGTTCTATTCTTACAAAGAACTCTGTTAACTATGGCCCTCCTGCCAAATGACCCAGGGATAGTCAGGTACCTATCTGTTTCCATAATCACACTAATTTGATAACATCTTTATGGAATGATATACTGAGCCCCCGAAGGTAGCCAATTTTTTGTTTCTTGACTTTAACTAAATCTTCACACATGGTCTCTTCTAGTAACTCATTCACCAATACAATGGATAAGGCTCTTTCCATGGGTAGTTGAGAATATACTTTGTCTTACAACAAAGAGTCAAGTAAATACAGGATGAATAGACAAAGAAGGAGATTGGTATAGATTTAGTCTTTAACTTGTCACTATATACTTGATATTTGACAGTTGTACTAGAAAGGAAAAAAAATATAGANCTGGTAAAGGCACTTGCCACTAAGACTGATGCCCTGAAGTCAATTTCCAGGTCCCACACAGTGGAAGGAGAGTACTAACTCCTAAACAATTTTCTCTTACCTACATACGCCCTATGGCATGTGCACAAGTGCACCCCCCATACACATACACCATAGAGATACACATGCATAGATATACATACATACATACACAAATACATACAGACATACACACACACAAATAAATGTGCTTTAAAATTTTAAAATTATGATTAAAAATAAAAGCTATCACTTGAAAAGAGGTTTTGTGTGCAGGCCTGGAATATAGAAGAGAGATGGACATGTAGGAACACAGATTGTGTCAATTTATACCCTACCAGCAATTTGTTGTTGTTGTTGTTCATTTTAGCTTTTGGAGACAAGGTCTAACTATGTAGATATGTTGGTCTGGAATTTTCTATGGAGCCCAGGGAAGGCTTGAACTCTTGTATTAGCCCCCTCAGTGCTGGACCTACAGGTGTACACCACCACTGTGGTGATATTTTCTTTGTGCTCTAACAAATAAAGCTTGCCTGAAGACCAGAGGGTGGAGCTAGCCAGGCAGTGGTAGCATACACATTTGATCCCAGCACTTTGGATCTCATGCCTTTAATCCCAGCACTAGGGAGGTGAAGACAGGAATATAAGGAGGGTGGAGACAGGATCTCCCCTTTTCGGTCTGAGGACTCGGTAGAGGTAAGAAGTCTCTCTAGTCTCTTTACTTCTCTNATCTTTCAGCATTTACCCTGATATCTGACTCTGTTTATTATTAAGATCTATCAGAATTCAAGCTACACACCATACTCAGCTTCTAACAGCAATTTTGAGTATAGTGATGTCCAATGTTGATAATCTTGGTGTATAGTAATGTAATCATTAATGTTCATGGTCAGTTTCACATAATCTAGAATCACGTGACAGGCAAGTCTGTGGGCACACCTATGAGGGATTATCTAGATTAGGGCTAGTCTCTGAAATCTTCTGTGAGGAATTACCTTGGTTATGTTAATATAGGATAGCCCATTTTAATTGTGAGCAGGACCATTCCCTAGTCAGGGAGTCCTGGACTGTATGAGTGGAGAAGGGAGCTGAGCAGCATTCATTACTCTCTACTCCTCCACTGAAGAGACCACATGACCAGCAGCTTCTGGCTCCTGCTGTCTTGACTTCCTCACCACAGTGGATGATACCCTGAGCACTGAGCTAAAGAGAACCCCTTCTNTCTTAGCCTACTGTGTCAGGATATTGTATCACGATAACAGGAAAAGAAGCTAAGGCATGGCTTTCATTTGCATTTCCCAGATTAATGTTTATTTTTACTATTTGTTGACCATTTCTAGAGCTACATTTATGAAGGGTTCACTCAAGCTTTATTTATTTTTAAGAACATTGTCTCTTATCCTTTGATAGAAATGCTTTATATGGTTTTAATGTTAGTCCTTTATCAACAGTTGTTCTATATTTTTCATCTCTGTTATTGTCTTCTTATTCTCTTCATGGTGTCTTTCCATAAACATAAGTTAGTTTTAATGAAGTGTTTTGTATCCAGCTCTTTGTCTTTTCTTTCACAGTCCCCAGGATGCTGAGATTGCAGGTGTGAGCCACATGTCCAGCCTAGTTATGTGTGTGCATTTTTGTTTGTTTCTTTTAGCTCATGAACACATTCTGTTTTCTTCTAGAAGTTTCCTTGTCTGTCCTTTACATTTAACACTTTGACACATTTTCAATTAATTTTGTATATAATGAGAGGAAAAAGGCATTTTTTTATATTGATATTTAATACAGAACCATTTGTTCCAAATGTCACCCTTTCTCCACTGAATTGCATATTGGTTTACAAATCTTAATTATTTAAGTGTGATCACCTCTCCCAAGTGCTCTTTTAAACATACTAATGACTTGAGTAAAAGACATAGTCAATAGGTTGACAATTCAGAAACAAAGGAGTTAATAAACTGAGGTCAAAGGGCATAAACTCCTGTCATAAAGAGCACAAGTCAATTACACTAATCCCAGCTGTAGACTCTGTTTCTTTCTCCCAGAGACAACCACAAGTGTGGTGTCCCAGCATGCCAAGTAGCTCAGCTTAATATTAAACACCGCAGACAGAAAACCCTTTATCCCACAGCTATATTCTTTGATTTTAACAAAATGCCTCTTTAAAGTAATTTTGCTGATCAATTTCTTGTGGTTCCNACACCATGTTCCAAAGTAATTTAAAAAGTCCATTTTCTTCCCCTCTTTCAAAAAGCATATGGCAGGATTTTGTTTGTTTGAGANAGTCTGCATGTATATTGTAGGCTAATCTGGAACTTCCTATGTAACCCAGGCTGACCTCACACTTTCAGTAATCCTCCTGCCGAATAGAACCTCCAGATGCTGAGATTATAGGCCCCACGGCCAGCCTAGTGATGTGTATGCAATTTTGTTTTTGAGATAGTCTCACACTGTAGTGAAGGTTGGCCTAGAACTGATTGTGTAAGCCACGCTGGCCCTGGAATTTAGGGTGGTCCTCCAGCTTTAGCTTCTTGAGTGCTGGGATTAAAGNTTAGCATACCATACCCTGCTTAGCAGTATTTTCTAAAAGCCCAAACTAGACAAAGGCCTCATTTTATCAGCAGGGTTTAATTTACTTATATGGATTGTGAAGTGATTTCTTCCCAATATCTTATCCTATCGTTCATTAATTTCTCTTTTTCTGCTCTTGATTAAATCAGTCAAGTAGCTTTCTTCCTTACTGTATTAGCATAGGTATTATACATCTTGTTTTATTCTGCACATAGATGTTTGTTTTATCACCCATTCTGTACATGTTCTCTTTCGAAGACCTGAGTTAGACCCTAGCTTGTCCTTTCCAACGCCNTCTCCTCTGAACCTCTTTTCTGCCACTGCCTGGCATCATTTCTGCTGATAACCTGAAATTTTATTTTCCAGTTGTTGAGTTTTGATTTATGCCTATTTCCTCTCATTATAAACAAAATTGATTGAAAATGTGTCAGAGTCCTAAATGTGAAGATCAAACAAGGAGGCTTTTTAGAAGAAAACAGAAGAATATTTTCACGACCTAACATAAACATTGATTTCTTAAATCATTTATTTTAAATTCAAGTAACTATTCATTATCTTGACATATTTACAGGTTTTTTTGTTTGCTTGTTTTTGTTTTCTATTCAACCTCCATGGCCTCTCCTCTGGAGGAATCCACTGCCATCTTTTGGAATATCCCTGTCCCTCCAACTTCCTACTTCCATCCTGCCNCTCTGCCCTTCCTTCCCAGTATGTATTCTCTATTTGCCACATAAAAGCAGGAGTATTCCTTTTCAAAAAGTAAGTCAAATCATACCAAAACACCTTTGTGTCATTTCATCACATTTAGAACAAAATTCTAAGTACTCGATGGGCCTGACCCATCCTTTGCTGAGCTGTCACTGTAGCAGGCTGCTAATTTTACTTCAGCTACGATTCCTCAGTGTTCTCATGTCACCAANCACACTCAAGCCTCAGGGCTTTACTCTGTGTTTACTATGTCTGAAATGTTTTCTTGATAACATACTTCCTTCAAGTGTCTGTTTAAACATTACCTCATCAGAGAAGGTTCTCTGACCACTACATGGAACCAACTTTATACTGCACACCCGACCCTGGCCCCAATCTCATAGTAAAAATCAGGAAAACAAGATTTATTCATTGTGGACATACTGAGAATAGCGACAGACCCGACCCGAGCACTCGGCCCGAGGCAGCGCCTGGAGCCCAGCTGCCTATCCTGTGGAGCCCAGCAACTTGGAGGCNTTTGTGAAATTGCCCTACTGATCAACCTGGTCAGCTGAGATCCATTCGGGAGAGGTCTCAGAAACCTACAGTCTGAGGAAACAAGATCAGCTGAAGAGNTGACCAGAGAGCAGAGCTCGACCTGAGAACACAAGAGAAGGAGCCGTCCAGCCACCGAACCAGATCACCAGAATCACACGGTGATTCCCATGTAAGACCCCATCTCTGGACTGCAGACTAGGTCTCTAGCCCCTAGGCCCTGTGGGCTCATTACGTGCCCCCCCCAACTATTGGCGCCCCAGGGACCTGGCAGCTGCCTGTCCCTGAACCTTCGCCAAGAAAACCAGCCCCCACAACCCCAGCAACCACCAGAGTCATAAGCCCACCCTGCACTGACTGGGAACAGCCATTGGAGCCCCAGGGACAGGACAGTGGCCCCTTTCCCTGCCCCCTCACCAAGAAAACCATCCCATGTGACACTGACAACCACTGGAGTTATAAGTCCACCCTACACTGATTGGGAACAGCTGCTCCCTGAGACAGACCCCCCATTATCACTGATTGGACTAAGCTGCTCCCAGAGAAACAGAACCCATCAGCACCGATTCTACCAAGAACTCCCAGTGGATCAAGACTATCTATTGGAACAAGTGAGGCACCCTCANACACAGACACCTCCTGCACCGAGCAGAGGAAGAGATGAGTAGACGACAGTGCAAAAATACGGGCAACAACATAAAGACCTATATGACACCATCAGAACCTAATGGTTCTACACCTGCAAGACCTGAACATACCGATGCAGAAGAAGCAGGAGAAATCAATCCTAAAAATGACTTTAAGAAGATGATAGAGGCCCTTAAAGAGGAAATGAAAAATTCCCTTAAAGAGGAGAATAGCGACAAAGAAATTCAGTAACCCTCCCCTCAAGTCCATCTTCAAGTTCCTGATATCGGGGCAGGGTTTTAATAAAAAGCAAGCGATATGCATAACTAAGCTATCCCAAGGGATCATAGGAGTTAGCCAATTTCCTGACAAGCAAATCACCAGAGAACTGTGGGCAGACGAATTTGTTTTTCTCCAACTTACAAAAAGAAGTTAGACTTCTGGGCTCTTTCTCCTCTAGAACAAAGAATTCATGAGCAGATTTCAATTCTTCTTCCACTCCTCATCACAGCCCCCGGGGCAGTCAGAACTAACCAGTCTGGAAGGAGGAAAAACAGGTTTACCCCATCATCCTTCACTACCCCTAAAACCTGGACCCTGCAGGGANGAATGGACTGGCTTCAGATCTCCTCCTCTCAGGGGAGTCTGGGGTGTGTTGTGTGTATACTTTTCTTTTCCGTAGAACTCAGCTGTGTGCTATGATTGCAGCATTTCTTGCTTTTTAATTCTTTAGTAATGAAAACCTATCCTATCTAAGAACCCCTGACGGTAACAAGGTGCAGTCCCTTGTCCATCGTTGTCTTAGCTCAGTCTCCTGCAAGGATGTCTAGTGAGTGCTAAGTCTTTCTCCAGGGCCAGGCTTCTCCTCTNGCTGTCCTAGGACTTCAGCCATTTCTTCTTCCAGCAGGAGGTTCTTGAGGAGGTTCTGACTTCTTGGAAAGAAGACCATTCTTTCAATAGTCTTATAGCCAAAGAAAAGAGCAGAAGTGTCTCTTTAGAACATATTCATTCCACTAGGCAGGCTGGTGACATTTCCTTACTCTGTTGAATACCTCAATCTGGAAGTGAAATATGCCTGGGTCTTAGATGAATATCATAAGCAGACTAAAGTAGGAATCAAAGTCAGAAGACACTCAGTTAGCATCAGGTTCCCATACATAGGAAACATTTCTGAATAATTTCTTGGCTTTTAGTAACTTTTGGAAAGACTGGCACAGGCAACTCCATCTTGTTGATCTGAAGCACAGACAACTTCCTGCTCAAAAGAATAGAATCTGAGTTACGTCTCTTGTGCTGGGTGAAGATTAAATCTTCCCAGAGATTATAACATTACATACCATTGTCTCCTCTCTCAATGCAGTTATCCGCAGATCTTCATTGTTAAGCTTGCTTGCCTTTTCTGACTCTCAACTTAAACAACAACAAAACCATAAAAATATCTGTTAGAACCAAAGAATATAAAGAAAGAAAAATCTTAATGTTATACGAAGGAACACAAGAAGCAAAATAAGCTCAGCAAAGCAATTACTTTTTTGCAAAAGGGTATTTCAGAACCCAGACTAGGCTAGCAAGCATGCTAGGCAGAAGTTCACAGCTTTATTCTAATACAAGTGATGAGTGTGTCCTTTCCTCATGGAGTCTGACCTCACAGTCTTTCTTGGTTGGCTAGTTTCAAAAGAATTGGTACAAAGGAAGTGAAGGAATGAGGCCTATCACTGCAGGAGAGCAAAGTTCTGGAATGAGGAGAGCCTTTGTATAGACAAAAGGTTTACCAGGAGCAGGGGAGTCGTGTCGTGGAATATTGACACTGGCAGGTTAGCTACTTTGGATATATGTATATATGTCCTACACACATAAGTTCCTTTCTGCATGGTGCATGATACTTAGCAAATCCCACGCATGCTAACCCTGATGCTGGGCNTTTTTACTCAGCCTCTGAAGACCTATCTTCCACGAAGCTTTATGCAAACTCCATTTCTAGCTTGCCTACTTTACCCTTTTCTCAAACTAAGAGGTCCTCAAACTTTCTTCTGAGTCATGTTTCCAAATTCCCATATTATCAAGACTATGCACCTGTAAAAGGGAACCCTGATTTCCCAGCAACATATTTATATATTAAAATACATAATTTTATAATATATTTATAAGACAATGTACTGGGGATTATTATTTTAAAATGTGTTGAATTTTTTCCTACTGCTTTTGTTAACAATTCAAAGATGTGTTTGATTAAATACAATTAACCAGTGAGCAGGAGGCTGAGCGTAAGGAGGAACCGTGTGTAGCAAGGGTGTTTTTTAGGGGGGGCTGAGAGAGGGCTGCTGGGTTTTCTGGAAGACACCAGCAAAGGGAAAAGGTTAGCTACTTGCTTGCTATTTAGCCTCTCTGAGCAAGCGGAATTCACCCTAAACCGTTGGATCGTGAGTTCTTCAGATTTAGATAAGTTACCTTAGTAGTTTTGAAAGAGTCTATGCCTGAGGAGCAGCCACTGTAAATAATAAAAAACAGTTAACAACAACAATGTATCTCTTCAAAACTATTCCAAAGCAAAAATTAGGCCATCTCAACATTGATAAAATGTTTGCACATTTTAAATGAACCAAGGCAAATGTATCCCAACATATAGGTCAATCCAAAAATGCATCTTTTTTTTGTTTTGAATTTTTGAGACAGGATTTCTCTGTGTAGCCTTGGTTGTCCTGGANCTCACTGTGTAGACCAGACTAGCCTTGAACTCACAGAGATCTGCCTGCCTCTGCCTCCCAAGTACTGGGATTAAAGGTGTGTGCCACCACTGCCCAGCCTAAAATTAATCTTTTAATTTTACACTTCAGGTTGATTAGCAAAAGTAATTCTAAAAATTTCTGAGCATTTGTAGTGGTTTGTATAATAAGAATAGTCCCTATAGGCTCATATATTTGAATGTTTAATCATCATGGGGTGGCACTACATGAGAAGGATTAGGGGGTGTGGTCTTATCGGAGTGGGTATGGCCTTATTAGAGGAAGTGTGTCATTGGGGGGTTGGGCTTTGAGGCTTCAAAAGGTCTAGCAGCTTTCTCTTCCTGCTGCCTGAGGATCAGGTTGTAGAACTCTTAGCTACTTCTCTAGCACCACGTCTGGCTATGTGCCACCATGCTCCTGCCATGGAAATAATGGACTGAATCTCTGAAACTATAAGCACGCTCCAGTTAAATGGTCATGCTGTCTCTTCAGAGCAATAGAATAGTGTCTAAAACCACGTTTAATAAAGTATTTTAAACTATATTCAGGTTATCTCTCCTAAAGTCTGTAATCAAATTTTTCTTCAGCCTCAGTTTGTAAAACTAACATTTGAGAGCACCAGACCTGAATCATCAAGAAGTAAGCTTAAAATCAACTTCTCATTTGGTGTTTAGGACAAGTCTGCCTGAGATAAAGTACAGTAAAAACAGTACCTTTTTGTTTCAAATTAAAATAGCATCTAAATCTTTGTATTTTACCTAGCTAAATAAAATCAGGCACAGAACCAATTGCTCATAATAGTTCAAAAATCACAAACACATTCACACACACAAATTTCACAAAAGGACATAGCAACCATAATTTTAATGCACAATTGGTTTCATAAAAAAGAAATATAAAGTTGCCAGAGGTTTCTTAGTTATTTTCAGGAACTCTAGGGGCAGGGATTGGTTTTTACCCTATTCCTGTTTTAGAAACCATCCTATCTTTACAAAAGACTAGTCAGCTACAACTTTGCCTAGCAGGTACCAAGGTAACAAGAGACAACATTTTCATTGTTACATAAATTATAGNGTAAACCTCCCTGTTAACCCCATCTCTCTGTCTCAAATGGTCCAGTGGAGACTTAAATCTTCCAAGCCAAATGGTAGGAAGCCTGATTATTTGAGCAGAGTTTCAAATTTGCTCCTGAGAACTTCCATACTGAAAACTGTCCTAATTTTANCTGTTTGATTTTGGACCTGTCCCTTTAAGATACTCCTTACTGTAGGAAGCCAGCTCCTCCTAGTAGTAGGGCCCTTCTGGAAGGATTAAAGTAAAAGGGTGGGTAGGAGGTAGACACAAGACAAATGAGACACAACCCTCTCTCCTTTGAAGCCCCTATTGTGGGAATGGAAGAGCAGTGTCTATTTCCCAGTCCCTGAATTTGAGTTGTGGTCAGGTTTCAAATGCCTTTGAGAATTTTCTCTCTCCTTTGCCTCCATGGCCAGTGTGTTTCTCTACTCAATGATAATTGCCCAAAGAATTCACCAGAACTCCAAAACAAAACCAGTCATCAAATGACAAAAACCCAAAATGGTTCAAGAGAACCCACATTACTTAAAAGGGCTCAAAAACAAACAAACAAACAAACAAACAAAAAAAACAGTGAACTTCAAGATCTGTTTTACCAAACAGCAGCTGATGCCCGCTGAAGTGGCCAGGTGAGGACATGTGCCCAGAGTACAAGGATTGCAGTACCTGCTGGAATCATTCACCTTCCCTCTCTATATGCTGACTGTTTTGCTGTGGCTGGCAAATACCTTGAACTGTGCCTTTTGTCCCTTCATGATCAAAGGACTGTTTCTGGACTTAAGATTCACAGTCTGTGCCCCCAACAAGCCAGGTTTGGNCATTCATCCTCAATATGCCAATTTAAAGAGTCAAATTCATAGTGAAAAGCGCAAAAGAGAGATTTATTCACTGTGGCCACACTGGGAAGAGGATCAGAGACCTCCAGTGATGCGCCTCCACCCCCTGCCCCACACCCCTCCCAAGTCCATCTTCTGTACTCCAGTGTTTCATCTAGTTTATTTGTTTTACTTGCCATTATCAGACATATAACATTTGTCTGTTTCTTGTATATTTAAAGCTCCGTGAAAACAGGACTCTGTTTTNTTCACGATTCTGCCAAGGACTTCTTAAACCAGGGCAACTCCTAAGAGGTCCCTTCTAGGTCTTACCTGGATCATCACATACTGAAAGGTGTGCAAGAGGGAACAGGAGACTTCAGAGCTTCTGGATTTTGGTAGGAGCTTTCTCTGAGTATCGATTCTTACATCTTTTGTGCTTTCATGTATTGCTTAAAAAATTTGGTTTGCAAAGAAGACCTATTCTTTTAAAGTCATGGGAATTTTTTCTTCAGTTTTATTCCCCCTGAAGATTTTTTTTTAAATCAGACAAACAGTTTTATGAAATCACTTCATCATCTTGATCTCATCTTACTGGTATATTTAAATCATTAATTACATCATTTTTTAACATGCTAAACTTTGAGTCTCAGATATTTTTTACTTGCTACAATTTTAAAATGAAACTATAAGAAGCAGTTTATTTTACCCTATCACTTTTACAGAATGCATCTGTAAATTACATTTTTTTTTTTTCACTGCAACAGCAAGCCAATGTGCAGTCTTGTTTGCAAGGTGTGTGAGAAACTCGGCAGTTGTCAGAGAGGAAGCTTGGAAATGGAAATCCAGGTCTGGGAAGTCGTNTTATCTATTAGGATTGGCCCTAAAGTGCACAGCAGCATGTTTTGAAAATTACTTTTTAAATCAGTATACAAAATAGTGGCTTTCATTATAACATCTTCATACATATATGTTATGTGCTTGGCTCATATTTACCTTCCCACTCTCTTTTGTCTCTCTGCAAAATAACACATANATAGAGAGATAAAGATAAATATGTATAGACATATCTCTATGTCTAATCAAAATCTAGATTCTGAATATAAGAGAAAACATGATATTTGACTTTCTGAATCTGGCTTATTTTGCTTTATATGGCAATATCCATTTTCAAACATTTTCTTAAAACAACTTTATTGTTCCTTCTGCCTGAATAAAACTTCTGAGGCCTGGGAAGATGGCTTAGAGGTTCAGAGTTGGCTTCTCAAGCATGAAGACAGAAGTTCCGGTCTCTTCCACCCATATAAAAGCTGGGTGTGACTGCATGCTTCCATAATCCCAGGGGTTGAAACAGGAGGATTGTGGGAGTTCACTTGTCAGCCAGCCTAACAGAAGCAGTGAGCTCTAGGCTCAGAGGGACCCTGTCTCAGGGGAATAGAGAATGGTAAAGCAAGTCACCTAAAGTCCTCTTCTGCCCTCCTCATACATTTGCCTACTTGCGTACACCCATAAACACATACATGTCACTCANNCCCCCAAAACAAAACAAAGTCCTATTGTATATACATACTGCATTTTAAAATCATTTTATCTGTTGGTGGACATATAGGCTTGTTCTATAACCTGACTGTTATGAATATAGGCACAACAAATATGAATGCCGCAGAAAATTAAATCAGAGGACTAAGCAATCCCAGGTATCTTTCATGATACCAGAAAATTCAATCAAATATGAAAATTCTAATCATGGAGGTCTTCAGTATGGTCACTTTTGAGTCAGGCTGGAGACANAATTTTGGTACTGGGGACAAAAGAGAGGGTTGGAGAGCAAATATGCACACATGACAAAGAATTAGTCATCTAAGACTAGGTTATGGTTATCTAAGGTTTAGGTTATGAGTCAGGGGGTGACAAGTGTTATACAGTTCAGTAAGACAAAAACCAGGCTGAGTCTGGTGGTACATGCCTGTAATTCTAATATTTGGGGTAACTGAGGCAGGAGATTTTCCAAGAGTTTGAGGCCAACCTAGGCTACACAGAAAGACCCCATCACAAAAGCAAAACTGAAGAGCTGAGAATATGTTTGTATGTTTTTAGTAGTTTCTTATTGCTTTGTCAAATTTTCTAGAGACAAGATGAGAGAAATGGGTAAGATTTCCCAACCACAGAGCTGCCATAGACACATTGCATCCCACTTTGAAACCTTGTAAATTTTCTTTGAAATCCAGAGAACATTGCATTCTACACCTCAAATTCGTTTGCTTAAATATAAAAACAATACTGCGTTAAATTACTTGCTTCTGAGTATAATAGACTCTCCCAAAAAAGATACATTGTGTTTATCCTATAGCTCCATTCTCTCTACAAGTTGAAAAGTATGAAATTGAGACTACAAATTAGTGTTCAATTTCGTTGTCATGACATTCAAAACATCCAAATGCCAATTCCACATTACTTCTCCAAACTCGTTTTATGTCTCCAGACCTCATGTGCTGGTTATTCTGAATTACATGCCTCAGTATATCAGTTTATCTGAATCACCTTGTATTTCACACTTCTGGCCCTTGGTTATGGTGTTATTTCTCCCCATAATTCATTCTTTTCAATACCCCTATTTGACTTACTCTTTCATCACACTTTAAGACTCAGCACAGACATTTCCTTTAGAGAGATTTTCCTGCCTCTTTTTTCTCTCTCTAGTCTCTGCTTAGATTAGAAGAAATCTCTCTTCTCTTTAACTTATTGCTCTTCATTTTGTTTGATAAGAGAACTAGCCGTGTCTTATTAAAATTGTCATTTATAGTCTGTTCTAGTTATCTTTTTTTCTTGCTCTAAATGTAGCTTGAAAACAAGTCATTACTAATTTTCATGGTCCTGTAAATTGGTCTCCCTTGTAGGCTCTCATATACTTACAATTAAATGCCAGCTGGCCAACCAAGAATTGTTCACTGGCGTGTCTAGGCCCTCTAATGGAACATCAGGGAGCTTGCAAGGAATGTGACTCTCTTTGTGGCTTCTCCATATGGTTAGTTTGAGCTTTATAACATCATTTTGGACTCACCCAAGTTGGATATTTTAGAGAACATATTTTTAGTATTCCAAGANGAGACACAGAAAAAGCAAAGTTTTGAATAGAAAGATGTTAACAACAGTGATGGTTAATCTCAAATGCCAACTTGATGAGATCTAGAGTGAAGGATGGGCCTCTGAACATGCTTGCAGAAGAAAATTTTGATTATGTTAATGAGGTGTAGAGAACAACCCACTGTGCATGTCACTAGTCTCTGTGCAAGATTCTGGAGTTTGTAAGGAGGAGAAAGTGTGCTGACCACAAGTGTTCATCAAGGTACTTTCCACGGTGGATACAATGTGAGCAAGCATTCATCACGGTTCTTTCCACTGGATACGATGTGGCCACCTGCCTCAAGCCCATCCTGCTGTGACTTACTGTCATTGATGTTCAGTTACCTCACGGTGAGTCAACACAAACTCTCTCTCCCTGAAGCTGCTTTTCTCAGCTTATTTATCACAACAGCAGGAAAAAGAAGTAAGACAACATATGCTAAGAACCTATCATGAGCTGGATAGAAAACTAGGCATTATCATTAAAACATATAAATTATTTAATGAAGAAAAATTATTTTTAAATGAATTAATAATGTATACCTTAAGAAAAATTTTATTTCTCTCCTAATAATCCTCATTAAAGGCTTTTCCAAGTAAGAATTTTATTTTTCTTTAATTTAACTTTTTATGTTTCNGAGCATTTCATACATGAGTACTCTATTTACATCAGTTCTACACCTCTNNCTCCTCCTTCAGCTCTTCACATGCCACTCTACTCCCCCTCAAATTTATGAGCATTTCTTCTGTGGTTACACACATGCACACACAGACAGGCACACAACCTACTATTTAATGTTGCTTTTATAAATATGTGTGTAGGGCTGACTGCATGGGGTTGGATGACTGAGNAGAGGGTTCGTTCATGGAGAAGACTGATTTCTCTCAGAATAAGAATTTTCTTATTGTATCTAAAATAAGGATGTAATAACAAATAAGAAATCTCAATGTTCATTCAATGTCTTTGAGCCATACGTTTGACCTCTGAGACTCTCTCTGACTTTATTGAGGTACTTAAAGATCTGATTCTTCCTTCTAACAAATAATGTAAGATTTCATTTAATTCTGGAACAATGGTCTGACTCATTCAACCTCATTCAATTTTCTAGCTCAATTTTTTTCCTCTCTACTCTTCCAAGATGTTAAGAAGAACAAATTACAAAATTAACTATGTTCAGTGGTTAATAAAGCACGACAAAGTGTAGCCAACTAGTTGCACAGAATCAGAGGCCATGGAAATACTCAGTTCTCATTTCCTGGGTACCAAGAGCAGCTCCATGTTCTTGCCCTAGGGCTCACCTTCAGTGCCTTCTTCTAGATAAAAACCGACTTTGTTCGCTCTCCTAATCAGGGCACAGGTGATTGGGCTGAGCCATGTTTCACCTGAAGTATTTTGGCCCTTATCTGAACCAGTCACTACATCTTGAGGCAGTTGTAACCGGGACTGCTATAATGATCTGACAAAAGACCTATTCCTCCAACATTACTAGTCATTAACTCTCTGTGACAAGATGTGACATGCCACAGCCCAGACAGTTCATCCTGAAGGAGTCTCTTCTTGACAAATACAATCCCTCCTCACCTTTGTTCATGACAATTTTATTTCTTCTACAGTGTCAAACTACCAATTTTTCCACGTCAGCATTCCCTAGTTGGACCAAGGGCTGTTTTCTTTTTTTTCACTTCAAAGGGAAGTGCTACTGGATTTTCACTGATTGTGTCCAATTCTACATATTTAAAGTAGAAAATGATGCTAATAANAAATGCTTTCTATTCTATTATTTTTCCTGAAGTTCTATAGTTTTAAAATATAAAATCTTCCTACAATNCTTCTTTCCTCTCTTCAACAGGATTTCCTGAGCTGAGCCCAATGTTTGGCTGTGGGTCTCTGCATCTGTTTCCATTAGTTACTGAATAAAGGCTCTCTACAGCAATTGGGGTAGTCACCAATCTGATCACAGGAGATGGTCAGTTCAGGCTACATATCCACTATTACTAGGAGTCTTAGCTGGGGTCATTCTTGTAGATTAGTGGGAGTTTCCCTTGCATCAGGTTTCTACCAGACTTCAAAAAGCACCCCCCCTTTCCAGTCACCTCTTTCAGTACTCTCACCCTCCACTCACCCCCAAACCCGATCCCTCAAGTTCCCATCCCCACTCACCCCTACTCCACCTAGGAAAACTCTTCTACTTCCCCTTCCTGGAGAAATCCATGAGTCTCCTTTTTGAGCCCTCCTTATTACCTAGCCTCGGGTCTCTGGATTGTAGCATGATTATCCTTTACTTTACAGCTATTATCCACTTATGAGTGAGTACATACTGTGTTTGTCTTTCTGGGTCTGGGTTACCTCACTCAGGATGAGTTTTTCTAGTTTCATCCATTTGCTGTGGAATTTCCTGATGCCTTTTTTTAAACAACTGAATAATACTCCATTCTGACAGGTGTAAGATGGAATCTCAGAGTCTTTTTGATTTGCATTTCCCTGATGGCTAAGGATGTTGAACATTTCTCTAAGTGTTTCTCTGCCATTTGACATTCTTCTGTTGAGAATTCTCTGTTTAGGTCTATACCCCATTTTTTAATTAGATTGTTTGGTTTGTTGATGTCTAGTTTCTTGAGTTCTTTATATATTTTGGAGATTAGCCCTCTGTCAGATGTGGGGTTGGTGAAGATCTGATTATGTCCTTTCCCTTATAGAAGCTTTTCAGTTTCATGAGGTCCAATTTATTAATTGTTTATCATAGTGTCTGTGCTACTGGTGTTCTATTCAGGAAGTGGTCTCCTGTGCCATCCATTCAAAGCTGCTCCCTACTTTCTCTTCTATCAGGTTCAGTATAACTGGATTTATGTGTAGGTCTTNGATCCACTTGGACTTAAGTTTTGTGCAGGGTGATGGATATGAATCTATTTNCATTCTTCTATATGCCAACATCCAGTTATACCAGCACCATTTGTTAAAGCTGCTTTCTTTTTTTCATTGTATAATTTTGACTTCTTTATAAAAAATNATGTCCATAGGTGTGGGGATTTATGCCTGCATCTTTGATTCAATTCCATTGATCCACCTGTCTGTTTTTATGCCAATGCCATGCTGGTTTTTATTGCTATAGCTCTTTAGTAGAGCTTTAGAGCAAGTTCATTTATTGTACAGGATTGTTTTAGCTATCCTGGGATTTTTTTGTTTTTCCATATGAAGTTGAGTATTGTTCTTTCAAAGTTTGTAAAGAATTGTAGGAACCAGAGGGGTCAAGAACATCACAAGAAAACCCACAGAAACAGCTAACTTGACTCATAGGAACTCACAGAGTCTGAACTCACAACCAAGGAGCCTGCATGGGACCAACCTAAGCCCTCTACATATATGTCACAGTTGTGTAGCTTTGTCTATTTGTGGGACTCCTAACATGGGAGCAGAGGCTGTCCCTAACACTTTGGCTGGCTCTTGGGAACCTATTCCTTATACTGAATT
>LZPO01044613.1:122082-142071 GCA_001675575.1 Neotoma lepida
AAATAATTGCAGAACAAAAAATTTGGCAGTAATCTGCATGTAGGGTGAATAGGAATGAATAGGGTGAATGATTTCATAAAGGAAATATCATATATCTTACTTTATTCAGTACCAATTATTAAGGAAATGTATCTATTTATTTAATGTGATGGTCACTATTAGTAGAATAATAAAAGGATACATATATAATTTTAGTATTTGTAGGCATGTGTGTGGGCACATGCTACAATAATTTTAGTTTTTATTAGACAAAACTGGAAATCAATAGAAATTTCAGGAAAACAAAAATGAGATATCAGTGTGTTCAATAATAACTATCAGTGTGTTGAGTCCTCAATTAAAAAAATGAACAGTCTCAGAGTGAATTAAAAACCAGTCAATTATACTCTCTTAACAAAGACTTATTTTCAGGCAGAAATTTGGATACATTAAAGTAAAAAAGCTAAACTACTGCAGAATAGCTGGGGAGGGAANAGTGCAAGAGAAAGGAAGTGACTGTTACATTATTGTCAGTACAAGCTCAGTGAGGGGAGGGTGCAGCAGGATGAGTGATGATCACTTTCTTTTTATAAAGGACAATTTGTCCATATGTCCTATCACTAAAAGGAAAATAAAAAGAACTCTAAACTAATACAAAATTTTATTAGTATTTAATATATTGATTTGATATATCATTAATAATTTTAATGGTAACCAATTTAAAAATTTTGAGTATATATGTATATATATATATATGTATATATATAATTAACTATTTGTTTCTCATGAACAGATGACAAACTTGTTTCAGACTTCACAGACAAGTTGACCATAAATTAAACCACAATACCTTGATAANTTTAAAAAGTAAAAATGATAGATTTCATTCATTTACCATGAAAGAATATAATTGTAAATTGATAGTAGAAATTTCATAACAAACAGGTATGTAAAACTTTACTAAAAATTATGGAACACTTTTTTTGGTCCTAGCTCCAAGATAACCAAAAAAGAAATAATCAGTGGCTGCCAAAAAGGGCCACTGCCACATGCAGGTGATTTGCTACAAGAACTCTTGCCTATGTGAGCCCAAGGACAAGGCCACTAGGAATTTCATTCAGAAGATAGTAGAGGCCATTATCATCAGGGACATCTCTAAAGCAAGTATTTTTTGANGCTTATGTGTGTCCCACAGCCTGTGTGAAACTGCATTCCCGTGTAAGCAGTGCCAAGTCAAGGTGCTCAGGAANAGAGTTTTAAAACCCCCACTGCAATTTACACCTGCTGTTGCTGCCCCAAGACTCCCACCAAAGCCTGTGCCAAGAGCTAGTTCCATAAGGGTAGCTCTATAAGGCTGGAATAAGAACCTTCNTCTAGAAAAATTAAATAAAATAGAGATTATTCTCTAAGTTGTAAAATTGAAAGAACATTACAAGTCTATTAATTGTACCCAATAGAATATTATATATTATGTTAATACATAATATATTATACACCTAGAAAATAGAAGAGAACTTGCATTTGAGCGGAGTGTTTGTGGGGGAAATCAGAGAGGAGCTGGAAGGGGCAATGAAAGGTAGATATAATAAAAATATATTGTATCCATTCATCAAATATTTAAAGAATGAAAAATATGCAAATATTTACCAANGAATTTGAATGGAGAAAAAGTGCCTTGCAAAGCCTTTTTTCAGAAAACTGTAAGTTCGCCACTCTCTGAGTTTTTCTCCAGCTTTGGAGACTTCCTAACAGAGAGTTTTGGAAACTACAGTGTAAGAAGATCAACAATTAGAGTCCTGTCATTATGTTCATGCTTGGAAAGGGAAGGTGTTTCACAGACAACTTTGTCATTTCCCATGATGAGAACTTCCATGGTGAATATTAACTGGGAGAATTGTATACTTTGAGATACTTTTAAATATCACCCTTGGCAGCACCATGGAGATTTATTTTTTAAACTAATTTGTGCCCACAAAGTCCAAGCTTCCAGAGTATGTGGCCATTCAGGTCATTTATACAACTCTATATTAAGACTTATCATGTGNTTATTTGAAGCCTGGTGGTATAATCCTCTCATATGACAGTGTACTTTTTGGAGCCAGAAGTAAACATTAAAAAGGCTCTCAGAGTTAATTTGAGTTTTGTCCAAGTTATCACTCAGATAGTCCTTGCAAACTGCAGTTTGTACAACATGATCAGGGTCCCTGGGAAGAAAAATGTCACAGTGTTACTTTTAGACTGAACTAAAATCTAAATTTGTAGGATTGTCCCTCTTAGAAGACCATGTCCCTTTAGTAGGAACTTGGGATTTACATGCTGTGTCTAAGAGAGCAGGACAACTTGACTCTTTCTTCTTCTTTTAAGATGTGAGACTGATTGGTAAAGCTAGGTAAATGTTAGCTTCTTCTCAGTTCAAAATGATACCTTGTTTAAGGCCATCTTTAGCTTCAGCAATGGCTAGGTGAGACCCCCATCTCAGAAAAAACTAAATGAACCAACAAGGAAAATATACCTTGTTACCACCTAGTGATTCAATAACCAAGTATTTTCCTGTTGAACTTCAGTTTTGTATCTTTTCTCTGGATTTGGTCAGTGTTAAAATACAGTTGCCATAGCTGGGCATGGTGATTAATCTAGTGATCCCAGCACAGGCTGAGACAGGAGCCACAAGTTCAAAACCACCCTGGGCTACATAGACCATGTCTCCAAATCCTTGATAGTTTCTGCCTTCTGCTCCCTACAGCAGGAGCCCCTCCACTTCCTTTTTTCACCTTAGCTTTCTTTCTTACTTCCATAACTTCTTTACACAATTAAAAAAAAAGGTTTTTAAGTGGTTGAATAGGGAAAAGGCAAGCATAAATTTTTTTAGAATCTGGAAATATGATCAACTTAAATCTTGCAACCCAAAATTACACTCAGAGTATGTAGTTAAAAAAAATCCACTTTGGAAAGCTCATTGAGCATTATTATTAATTATTATTAATCAGTGATTTCATTTATAACATCAGGATAATGAAAGCTAATCATGNACAGGTCGAAGTTTTCACAAGTAAGTTTTGTTTTGTTGTGCCTGCATTGTTGATCTAGCTTCGTGATAACTGTTGAAAACCAGAAGTTCAGACACAGACCTAATAAACCACATCTTTTGCAACACTTCACTATGGTTTGGACCAGTACACTGATAAAGTACTCTTGCCTCAAGGAATGAAATAATACTCTAATAATTAAACTGATTTGGTAATGTAATAGTTGCATATCAATGAGCCTACCGGCTTCATCTAATATAAGAAAGAATAGAACTTAAGTGCCCTTTGTCAATGTACATATTTTGGAAAAGGAGAAATATATGTTTTGTAAAAGAACATTAAATATTTTATGTTGTGGGAATTAAAGAGAGATAAGATACTGTAAATAAAATTAACATGAAGATATTTGCCACATTCTCTAGAAAAATTATATCATTTTATTTTTATAGATAGAAATATGAAATATATTTTATAGATATAAATATAAAAATATAATCTTTTAAATAATATTGTTGCATATGCTAGTGGGAGTGTATCTTTTTTGTGGGAGTGTATCTTAGGATGACTGATGAATGCTTTGATTTCATTTCTAGGGAAAGAAAAACAGAAAAACAGAGGAGTAGAATTTTTATAATAGAACATATTTTCATAATTTTTTCCAATTAGATTTTAACAAANATTTATAAGAGATCAATATACTTCATAAAATATATGTAATGCATTAAGAATTTATGTGTAGAGTGTTTTGGTTGCATGTGTATTTGTGCACCATGTTTGTTCAGTGTCTTTGGAGGCCGGAAATGGGCATTGGATCCCCCGGAACTGGAATTACAGACAGTTGTGAGCCACAACTGGAAATCAANTCCAGGTCCTCTGGAAGAGCAGCAAGTGCTTTTAAGCACTAGGTCATGTCTCCAGCCCCATGCATGTTTTTATTACTACTGTGTGTTGTCAGCATTTTCACACTAGCTGTCTTCGTGACTAATAGACATTCAACTTTCCTTCATGTCTCTTCATGACTTGATAGGTTGTTTCTTTGTAGCTCTGAATGATTGTCTCTTATCTGTATGGAACACAGTTTACTCATTCACCTACTGAAGGAAATCCTGATTAGCTACAAATTTTGGCAATTATTAATAAACCTGCTATAATTCATGTGGAGGTTTTGTGTTGACTTAAGTTTCATCTCCTTAGAGTAAATAGCAAAGAATATAACAGCTGAATTGTAAAAGTAGCCTTAGTTTTGTGTGATATTGCTAAAGTGTTTCCTGGTGTGTCACTTTACCTTGCCACTGTAAGATGTGAGTGGATGTTCTGCTGCTCTGCATCCTAACTCAAATTTGGTGTTGTCAGAGTTCTGGGATTTGGATACTCTGATAGATCTGCAATGCATCTAATCCTGGCCTTCGTTTGCATATTGCNGATGCTGCTCTATGGCATGGCGTTTCTTTTCATATGCTTATATTCCATATGTATATCCCTTTTGGTGAGGTGACTATTAAGACCTTTAGTCCATTTTGAATCAGATGGCTTTCTATTTTCAGAATGTATTAATTGGACAAAGCAATGTGTTTCATTGTGGCATTTCCATGCACATGCANGATAATGTTCTTTGGTCATGTCCAACCCTTATAGTGATCTCTCTCCTGTCCCCTTCCACATCCGCAGAAGTCCCAGTTCTACTTTCATGTCATTTTTTCTTTTTTAAATTCTACATATTGGAGAAAAGATGTGCTACTTTGTCTGAGTCTGGCTTATTTTGTTCTTCTTCATGACTGAGTGAAAGTCCATCGTGTGTATGTGCTGCATTTTTTGTTCATGGCTATTGATGAGCACCAGCTGACGGGTTGGCTCTATAACACAGCTCTTGTGGCCATTGCCACAGTAATAGAGCTCTCAAGGGTGTCTCAAGGGTAGTTGACTGATGCTTGTGGGTAAAGGACCTGAAGCGGAGCAGCGGGACCACATTGCTGTTTTANTTTTAGTTTTTTTGTGAAGAAATTTAAGGCTGATTTCCATATTTACTAGACATTACAGGAGGGGAAATGGATTCTTTCCAGTCCCTAAAATAAATCATTACCATAACCTGTTGCTGTTTGTTTTCTTATGGATAGCTATCACAAGTAGAGACAGAATCTCAGTGTAGTTTTGATTTGCATTTCCCAGATGGTTAAAGTTCTTGAACCTTTTTTTCTTGTACTTCTTGGTCATTTGTACTTCTTTTGAGTAGTTTATTTGCCCACTTATTACTGAATTATTTGTTTTTTTATTAGTTTTNGGGCTTCTGTTATATTCTGAATATTAATCTTTGGTCAAATGAAGAGGTGGCAAAGACTTTCTTCTNTTCTGTAGGCTTTCACCATGGCAACAATTTATTTTGCTGTGAGAAGTTTCTTAAGCAGATACAATGCAATTTATTAATTAAAAATATTTATTTTATTTTTTTAATGTATGTGTCTGCTTGTGTTTCTGTGTGTGGGTGTGAGTGTGGGTGTGAGTGTCTTTGGAGGGCAGTAGTGTATGTTGGGTTTCTAATGCACTTCCAGGTGGTTGTGAGCTGCCTGATGTGGATACTGGGAACCTAAACTCCAGTCCTTTTCAAGAGAAGCAAGTACCTTTACCTGCTGAGCTNTCCCTCCAGCCCCTCATCTTAATTAAGGCTTTTGGTCTAAGTTGAGCTGATGTCTGTACAAGGTGAGAATCAAAAATCTAGATTCTATTTCTGTAACATGAATTGCTAAATGGTCTTATTAGTAAAAAACTTAGAGCCAGATATTGGGGTGAAAACTGAAAGATCAGAGAGAAACAGAACAAGCCACAGCCACCAGCTATTATCTCACCAACTCCATGAATCCTCTGACTGAAATCTTCAGCCTCAGGAGTGTGAGTTCCTGTTTCCTCACGCCTTATATACCTTTCTGTGTTCTGCCATATTACTTCCTGGGATTAAAGGCCTGTGTCTTCCCAAGCAAAGATATGAGATCTCAAGTGCTGGGATTAAAGCGGTGTGCCACTATGCCTGGCTCTGTTCCCAGTGTGTCCTTGAACTCACAGAGATCCAGATGGATCCCTGCCTCCCGAGTAATAGGATTAAAGGCATGTGCCACCACTGCCTGATTTCTATGTCTAATTTAGTGGCTGGCTCTGTCCTCTGATTCTCAGGTAAGTTTACTTGTTAGAGCACAAATAAAATATCACCACACATTTCTTCCAGTGGATATCTTGGTTCTTTTTCATCAGCACTTACTAAAGAGCCCCACCCCCCAGGCAAAATATTTTCATTTGTTTGTTTTGTTTTTGTTGTTTTTTTGGAGTATGTGTGTGTGTTTGTGTCTGTGAATATATGCTACATGTATGTAGGTGCCAGGAGAGGTCAGAAAAAGGCATTGAATCTCTTGGAGCTGGCATTACACAAAGTTGTGGCCAANGTAAAACATGGGTAGTCAGAACCAAACTTGGGTCCACTGGAAAAGCAGAAAAGACCCTTTTCACTGCTAAGTCATTGTCCAGCTCCCATGTTCTGTTTGACTGTCTACATAAAGTATTGTGGCAATGCCATATGGTTTTGTTACTGTGGCTTGCAGTACTAATATCTGGAAATCATATTCTGTGATACCAGCACTGTTTTTTTTGTTCAGTATTGCTCTGGCTGCAAGGAGAACATTTACAAGTCCGTATGAATTTTAGGGTTTTTTTGTTTTGTTTTCTGTTAAGAACTCATCGGAATTTGGATGGTATTGTATTGAATTTGTGGATGACTTTTGACTTTTCCTATTCTTTCTCCATCCCTTCCTTCTTTCTTCCTTTTTCTTTCTTTCTTCCTTGCTTGATTAACTAGGTTTGTCTTCCTGATTTGTTTTTCAGCAAGTTTGTTATTGGTGTATTGAAAAGCTATTGATTTATGTACACTTATTTTATATTCTGCTACTTTATTGAGAGTGACTATCAGATTTAAGAATTACCTGGTGAAGTTTTTATTTGTTGTTTTGTTTGCTTATTTTTCTTTTTATCCGAGTCTAAGGCCATATCATCTGTGATCAGGGATAATTTGATTTCATTTTCTCTTTGAATCCCTTCTGTTTCTCTCTCATATCATATTATTCTTGCTACGATTTCAAACATTGTATTACATATGAAGGGAAAGAGTGAATATTCTTATTTAATTCCTAATTTTAGAGTAATTTTCTCAATGTTTCCACATTAAATGTAGAGCCCTTTTTTATGTACTTACAAAGTTTCTGTACTGTCTTTTTCTCTGGACTTCTTTTGTGGTCTGATGAGATGTAAGATATACATTTTATTTTTTGAAGTTTTAAGGACTAAAATTTGCTCAAAGTCAGCTTTGTAATGTATGAGTTAATGTTGACATTTAAACCAATTATCATGAACAGTAATGTTAACTTATTATTAAAGAATTAATTTTTTTAAAAGTCAGTTTTAGTGATATGTTATCCTAGCACTTGGAAGCCAGAGACAGGGGCATCATGCATTTGAAGTCAGCCAGAGATGAACAATAGGATCCTGCCTGAAAACAAAACAAATAAGAAGTAAAAGTCAATAAATGTAGTGCAGCCTAAATGAACCTTCCTATAGAGTCTACATTAGTCTATAGCAGTACCCTAGGCCTTTATGTTCACTCACTCATCCAAAGTGGAAACTTCAAGTCCTGCAACTTCCATTTACACTACATACCTTACACAACTGTACTATAATTTATCTCTACACCACAAAGGTTAACACTATCACAGTTGCTTCTGAGCATCAGTAGAATAAACATAATCATCATATGGGCTTCTATCCTGGAGCATTAGGCGATACCACTCAGCTCCATGTGTGTCCACAGAACAGTGAAGTTGTCTAAACCCACCTCTCTCCATTGTTAAGCAGCACATGATTATAAATCCATGTATTACTTTGATTAAATTTAGAGTTAATGATAATATGTTGGAGAAGCTAGGTGTTGCATTTCTGAACTCTGTAGTATTTTCAAGGAATTTAGAGTGAAGCATGCAAAAGTGCAAGACAAATTGCCAAGAAAGAGCTATGGTGAGTCTATTGGCATATACTCTGGGGAAGTGGAACCATCTGTGGTGTGACAGGATGGACTAGAATAAAATCATCACAAGAGTCAAGAAAAATCTATGGATTGGAGATGCAGAGGTAGCTTNGAAACTCATGAATAGTGTCACAGAGTCCATAGGGCACAAGTTTGCATGTCTCACCAAGTGAGGTAGCACCGAGGTAGACTACATGTAGGAGTGCTTTCTCATTGGGACCACCAGCCTGAAAATAATAGCATGGAGACCTATCATCAATTATGAAAGCTTGGCTTAGCTTAGGTTTGTTCCCAACTAGCTCTTATAACTCAAAGTAACCTGTTTTTATTAATCCACATTCTGCCACATGGCTTTTACCTCTCTCCCATTCTGTATGTCTGAGTTGTCTCAAGTCTTGCTGACATCTTTGCCTCTCTTTCTCCCAGAGTCCTCTCTCTCCCTGGAAGTCCGGTCTGTTCTCTCCTACCTAGCTATTGGCAATTCAGCTCTTTGTTAACCCAATCAGAGGGTGTCTTAGGCAAAGACACATCTTTATGGTGTACAAAAAGATTATTGCACAACACTGCAACTTCTAACAAAGGGTTTGTGTATCAGAAAGTCAGAGATCCAGCTGGTAAGGAAGTTGGTAATTCAATTGGATTTGGAGGATAGACAAAGAATCTAAAGGAGAGAAAGAGTAGCCATGAGGAAAACAAGTAAACAAAACGAGAGTTGGAGCAGAGACATTCTGATTCCAGTTGAGGACTATTTATGAACTTAGGAGCCAAGCTCTTGNCTGTATTATAGACACAGAGATTTTGGCTGGAGGCCTGGACACTGGACCAGCTCCTCAACTAGAGTGGGAACAGAGATAGCTGCATTTCTGATGGAGAATAAATCATACCCTGCTGATGGCTGATGTATGTCATAAAGGTTCAGTAAAATGACACAGTTAACATTTTATGTGTTTGATAAATTGGATCTGGTATTCTTTCTCTCTCCAGAAGTNTATAAGCCACTATTTTGAGCCAGAGGGAATAAAAAAAAAAAATTTTGCTACTAGAATTTTCTAGAACTGATGGCTTCTACAGCAATAATCAAGATTGCTTTCCCACATAGTTTTATAAGGTACATAGAAGGGTGACAGTGCTTTCTGGCAGGTCTTTGTCTAATCAAAATTGCTCCCTTCTGGGCTCAAATGTCATTCCTATGCAGAAGGAGCGAAATAATCCCCACGTGACCTCTCCTCCTCCTCACCTCCTCTCCACTTCATCCTGTCATGGAAGTTCCTGGTCATAATTTGTTCTTACAGGCCCNGGATACAGCTCAATTGTACAGCACTTACCTATCCAAGGTTCTAAAGGCCTGGGTTTGACCCCAGAACCACCAAAGGAGAGAAAGGAGAATTATTCTTAAACCAATTTTTCACAACTTTACAGGAAGAAAACTGTTACTTATACCTAACAATTAAGTTGTTGTGCTTTTTTCCCCCTTTCATTAATTAAGCTTCAATTGAACCTCTCATCTCTCCTTGAAGTTCATCGGGGAGCACAATTGTAAGGCAAAGAGAATTTAGAGCTTACCCTCAGAAGTTTCAATTTGAGTAAAAATCTGAAGCAAGAAGATAACCCTGCTGTCCAGTGAGATTAGTCATCTGGCCAGGATAGCCACAGATACAGAGTCTCTCCATGGAGAATCTAGGCCTATTTCAGGGGTGGTGGTGGTAACAGTGCCACTGGGGGAGACTATGGCCCCATAGGGCTGGCAGTTGGAAAGCCTGCTGCATAATTGTATTGAGAAAGGAAAGCAAATCTGCAATTTATCAAGGAGAGATTTTATTCAAAAGNGTTTTTGAAATTTTGGAATGGGTACTATAGCAAGATGCAAACACTCCAACTGTAAGATCTACAGAAATCTGAAAGGATATATATATATAAAAATATATAAATATATATATTTAGGAGAGAAATAGTTGCCTTGGGAAGGTGAAATTAGCCAATACCATGATTATACAATCAGATTGTACAGCTGATCTGCTGGCTATTTAGAGAAATTGTGAGCTAGACTGTTGTGATTTCAATATCTGAGGGTTGGGTAAAACTCACAGGGATCCAGGAATTGAGACAAGTCTGGCTAAAATTTGGTATTGTTCCACAATTTGTCCGTATTGGTCAATGAGCACAAAGACTTCAGCTGCTTTTATATTATGCAGACAAAGAAAGCAAATTGCAGCATGCATTTGACCTTGTTATTAGGAACTAAGGAAAGCCTCAGTGAGTCTTATCCATGTCCTAAGCATTGGTTCCTGACAATAAGCCTTTTCTGGGATACAAAATGATGCTCAGATAGGTAGAAAATTATTAATTGTAGTTATTTTCCTGGAACACAGGGATCAGAGAATGTTTAAACTTATAAATATCTAAAATGATGCTATGAAGCAAATAAAGGGGCATTTGAGACAAGGGAACAGCCATGAGGTAACATAAACATGGCAAATTTAAGAAGCATGAGAAGTTGGTGCAATCGATCCTAAGAGTAGGAGACTGTCAGAGTTATACAGCAACTCAGCAAGTAGCACTCACTTCAATCAAGACCGGTAGTCAGATCCACAGATAAATGTTGCCTTGGGAGATGAAGCCAAGTTGTTTCATTGGGAAATCTGAGCAATGAGGATTATCAAACTACCAAAAGGGCTTATTGGAAAAAAGTTACCTCTGCTGAGGAAGCAGTGAAGATACCATGTCTTTATATTCAGAAAGTGAAGGGCCAGAGTGACACAAATGACATAAAATACAAATTTTATGTCAATGTGATGGGTTCTGTGATGTTCTGTATGCTGTGAATGTATGTGGCTCTGATTGGTTGATAAATAAAACTGTTGGCCAATGGTGAGGCAGAATAAGTTTAGGGGGGACATTCTAACTAGAGAGAGAAGAAGAAGAAAGCAGAGCTGAAAAGACATTGCTAGCCACTGCCAGGAGAAGCAAGATGTAAAGGTATCGGTAAGCCCCAAGCCACGTGGCAAGTATAGATTTATAGAAATGGGTTAATTTAAGATGTAAGAGCTAGCTAATGGGAAGCCTGAGCCATTAAGCCATGAGTTTGGAAATGATACAAGCCTCTATGTATTTACTTGGGTCTAAACAGCTGCAGGAGCCTGGGCGGGACACAAAAAATCTTTTTCTTACATCAATGAGGTGGCTATAAGGCCACTTAATACTTGATCATAAGTGTTTACAATCATTCAGACAACCAATTACATTTAAAGATTTAACAAAATATATCTACTGCTGATCCAGAACCTTAGTACTTCATTCATTTTGGAGATCAAATTATCACCCCAACAAGTCTCTCCTTAGAGAACAACCTCGTGATTTTCCCAAAGGTGCACTTCCATTCTAATCCCTAGACATGGGCTCCAGAAAGACTGTCCTGAATACTCCATCCAAGAAATGAGCTCTGTAGCTGGCAATATGGCTCAGTAGTAGAGGGATGGCTTAGCAAGCACAAGGCCCTGGATTTTTTCCCTAGCATAGAAAAACAAAAAGATACCCAAAGGACAAAACCAAGATCACATTTCTTCCAAACGAGTACCAATAAAATGCATTTTTGCTGGATGTTTAGCATAATNTTGACAACTATGAAAATTAGACTTTACTCTGCATTGGTGAAACTAACTAGGACATGGCCATATAACGTAGCCTCAGATATATTTTATGGATAGCATGGCTTTTACCTGCTGTACTTTGAAAGTGAAGTATCTTTCATAGACCTACATTTGAATACCTGGACCCCAGCTCATGGTTTTGTTTGGGAAAGTTGTAGCACTTACAGGAAGAGGATCTTCTCTGGGAGGAAGTAGGCCACTGGAAGAGGGTATTAAAGGTTTAGATCCTGGTCATACTTCCTGTCTAAGGCCTGCTTTCTGTGTATGGATATCATGTGACCAGCTAGCCTCCTGCTCTTGCCACCATGGCTTCCTTGCCTGCTGGTATGTCCTCTCTGCTGCGATGGAGTGTAACCTTTTGGAATTGTGAGTCAATATCTTCCTTTTTAAAAGCTTCTTTCTTTCTTTCTTTCTTTCTTCTTTTTTTCTTCTTTCTCTCTTTCTTCCTTCCTCCCACCCCCTCTCTCTTTTTATTTTATGATGCCCTAATATTTTGCCTGCATGTATATCTGTGTGAGGGTGTCAGGTCCCCTGGAACTGGAGGTAGAGACAGTTGTGAGCTGCCACGTGGGTGCTGGGAATTGAACCCAGGTCCACTAAAGAGTAGTCAGTGCTCTTAACCACTGAGCCATTTCTCTAGCCCAGAACTTTTTTTCTTCAGATGTTTTATTATAATAATAATATGTAGCTAAGATACCCTCTAATATTAGTCTTTCTCATTTGAACCTTTTAATAGTATATTTCTTTTGTTATGACAGATTATCCAAGACTGGGTAAGATCTGAGGGAAACAGGTATATTTTGATTTATGGTTCTGGAAGTCCAAAAGCACAGTGTAAGCATTTTTTTGCCTCTAGTGATGGCAGAAATGAAAGAGCAAACAGGAACATACAAGAAAGGGAAAAAATGGGCAATCTTGCATCATAACAACTTAGTCTATGGGTAATTAATCCAGTCTCAAGAGAAAGACATTTAACACTTTTGAAGGCTCCATCTCCCAATATATCTACAGGGGCATCCAAATTTCAACATGACATTTTATAGGGAAACACACATTTTAAATCATATGTATCAAGCAATTATTAAGGTGACTANAATATGCCAGGAAATATACTTAGTGCCAGGAAGACAAAAAATTCATAAAATAAGACAAGATTCTGTAGTCAAAGACCTNATAATAAAGGAAAACCAAACCACAATAAAATAATAATAATAACAATAGATGACCAGTGAGATGGCTCAATGGGTAAAAGTACGTGCTGAAAGGCTTGATGATCAGAGTTCAATCCCAAGAACCCATGTGGTAGGAGAGAACCAACTCTTTTAAGTTGTCCTCTGACCTCCACAAACACACTGTGGTGCACAAGTACACATCCACCAATATACATATAGTTATATTATACATGCATCATGTACTAATTTATGAACAGTGATATACATTCTTTCCATTATCTAGACTTGTGTTCTATCCATGGTTTTTGTACAGGTAGGAGACCAAAATTGTTCTTTGCGTTTCCCAAAAGGTTATTTAAAAACAAAGGAGAGTAGGGATAATAAGGTCAGCATGTCACTCGGCCTACAGAAGCAAAAATATTTTCTAATTATTGCTCAAGGAAAAAAAATTAGTCTGTCTCTCTCTAGATCAGAGATTCTTACTGGTTGGGTGTTTTCCTCTAACTTGTTACNTAAAATAGTACTTGTAATATTTAAATCCTTTAAATTGGAACTGGTATTGGTGTTTTTAACAGATTTAGTTATTCTCGTATATATGGTGACAGAGAAATTCAACAAGCTTTCCTTGTGTCGATTCCTAGCACAGAGGAATTGCCTGGATTCAGAAAGATCTGAACAAAGACTCCCTTCACTCACACAGCCTAAACTTTTATTCTAGAATATCCTCCTCATGTGTCTAGTTAGAACAGCCCCTTACCTCATTTTAAATTAGTGTCGTTAGTNCTGAAAAGCATGAGCACATTCANGCCTGTTTTATAATTTGATCCTTGTAACAGTAGAGCCCTGAATTACTACCTGACAGATAAAGAAACTGAAATTTCAGAGAAGACAAGTGACTATGGGGCATACAGGACTTCTAACTCCTTCATTGTTCTTCCTCAACACTGACTCCTACTTACTTTTCCTGATTCTCGACTGAAATAGACTATGCAGTCTATTCTTACAACCCGGTAGCAAAATTTCATTACATTCCATAAATCTGTTAGCTAAAGAATGTAATTCCTGTTTAACTTGAGAGCCTGTATGTCTTAAGGCAGACTTGTGCTACAATAATTCCTCTAATTTGTGAGCACGATTTCACATATATTATGCATTTGAAATAAACTAGACACTAACTCCTACTCTGGTGTAAATGGAGAAAAAAATATCTCTCTAGAGCATTATTCAACATAGAGCTCATGAAATAATTCGCAGAGGCCCAAGGTTCATCCTGCCTAAGCAAATTAAACACTTTTGTTAGCCCTGATGTCTTTTGTTAGAAGTGACATGTATAACTGTATTGGCTGTGCGAGACACAGCATCCAGAAGTCATTGTTTGCACTCTGGTGGGACTATTTATACCACAAGATATTGATACTCTCCTAATTAATCAAAAATATTGCAAGTGAAAATAAACATAAAACCTATGTTCTTTTTGTTTGCAAAGCCAAAACAAATAAAAAAGTGATAAAGAATTGCTTATAAACATTTTGGATGTATTCTTCATTCTTCTTTCATTCTTTTCATGTCTTTAATTTTTGACCAATTGCAGTCAGAAAATGTCAGAATGTACATAACTCAACACAACCCTCACAATAAGTGTGAGCTATTATATTATAGGTATTTTCCAAGTTCATTGAAAAGTAAAATTGAATAATATTGATATGAGAATGAAGAGGTAATAAATATACTTTATCATATAAGGAAATGTCTTAGAAGGCTAGTCAATGTGGAGTGTCATGATATTCATATCATAATACCCTCATTCCTGTTAAAGGAAGAGTGAAGAAATCACCTAAGAATAAATTCAGAAATTCATGTTTTAGATGAGATGATGAAAAATGCAATTTTGGAGTGTTACTGTAAACAAAACCTCAGGTGCCCCAGGATTCTGATTAGATTTAAGACAATGGACTTTATTCATACACATAAAATTAAATAAATCTCAAAAAGTAGACTTTATGTTTAAGAACTATTTAAGGTTTATAGAAACATTTCTAAGGAATTATCCTTCCTCCTCCATGCTCCTTCCTCCTCACTTTACCTTCTTATTGTTAGCATCTTGCGTTGGGATGGTAAATATATTATAGTTGATGAACCAAGTTTGACATATCACTGAGTATATTTTTTATAGAAAAGTTTCAGAGTTATATAAGTTAAAGAAGAGTTACTTATAGATAACAAATAATTAATAACAGCATTTTATAGAGAACTATGGAGGAAGTAAAGTGTTATTGGGAGATTTTACTAATTAAAACCAACACATTAGCATTGGGGGGAATTTTAAGAAACAAGTTTCTTTCAAAGTCCATTCATTCCTTTCTGCCTCTTTCTCTTCCTCCCTCTCTCTCTCCCATTTCCCCTTCCCTCTTCCCATCCCTTTATTTCTCTAGCCCTCTTCTGCCATTCTTTTTTTCTTCCTTTTGAGTAAGGGCCTTGTTGTTTTGCACAGGCTGGCCTTGATCTTATCTCCCAAGTGGTGAGACTGCAGGTGTGAACTATAATGCCTGACTCTAGCTTTCTCTTTTTAGTGTCATTTGTTGTTGTTTGTTTTTGCTCCAAAATAAATCACATATGGAGGCTTTGTTCTTACTCATAATGCCTGGCCTTAGCTTGGATTGTTTCTTGCCACCTTTCCTTAACTTTAAATTATCCTGTCTACCTTTTGCCTCTAGGCTTTTACCTTTCTCTATTTTTGTATACCCTTCTTTCTTACTCCATTGCTGGTTGTGTAGCTGGGTGGCTGGCCCCTGATGTCCTCCTCCTTCGCTTGCTCCTAGATCTCTCCTCCCAGATTTCTCCTTTTATATATTCTCTCTGCCTGCCAGACCCACCTATCCTTTCTCCTGCCTCATCACTGCCCTTTCAGCTCTTTATTAGATCAGGTGATTTAGACAGGGAAAGCATCACAACTTCACAGAGTTAAACAAATGCAACAAAAAAAAGTAACACACTTTAAAATAATATTCCCCAACAGTCATTTTGCCAGGACAGGAAATATCACCTGTGGCGTTTAGATGATGATGATATATACTACGAAGAACAGGGATCAAGGAACAAAATCAACTTTGTTTTGATATCTTCAAGTCATTAAAAACATTCAATTCCTTAAAGTCTTCTTTATGTTAGTTGAAAATCTACTCAACTAGTAAGTTCTCTTTGTTACTTTAGCTGTTTTAGTTGATTTTCATTTCTTGAAACATAGTGATATCAGTTTTAAAATAATTATATTTTGTTGCTATGGATGGACATCAAGATCAACTGCTACAATCTAGATTCTGTGAATCTGAAGAGATGGCTTAGTGATTAAGAGTACTGTCTGCTCTTCCAGAGGACCCAGGTTCAATTCCCAGAACCCACATGGGAGCTCATAACCATCTGTAACTCTAGTANCAGGGGAATCCTACACTTTTTCTGACCTCTGACGGCACAAGGAATGCATATGATGCATATACAAACATGCAGACAAAACACAATGCACATAAAATTTATTTTCTAANGGTGATTCTGTAAACAATTGGCAAATAAGGCAATTTTGAAATGACACATTCTTTAGCTGTCTTCATTTCTATCTGGGTATCATATGTTGACATCATGTTGCACATGGTTGCTGAATACACTAGGAAATACAATGCCTGAAGAAAGAGTTTTAGCACATCCAGAAGCCCAAGATTCAAATTTTGATTACATTAATCATCACACTTAACTTCTCAAAAAAGGCATAACAATGGAGAGTTCATTGCAAACAGAATTTGATATAAGAAGTAGAGGGGAAGATATATAATGTGATACTCTGTAATATAAGGTTAAAAACAAAATTAAAGCATTCTTTAATGTTTATAAAGTGTGCTAAGACTATCTTAATAAGAAAGTAAACAAATCATTAAGTTGTTGTGTATCATTGGACATGATGTTATCTCAAGTTAGTTATAGATTTACATAATGATCCTAACTTCTGCTTTAACTGGTGAGTTTGTAGAAGCTCATTACATTGTATTAAAAACAACAATAAAAAAATCCTTTTTAAACTAGAGGATAAATTTGTGTAAACTATACTAACAATTTTAGATTTTCTTTGGAATTAGACATTAGTAAAAGTGGCTTAAGTAGGAGACTTGTTTAAAGAAATGTCTAATGCCTTGTGTTCTCATACAACTGACACTATACTGACTTCATTGGTTTGCCTACTTGTATACATTTGAATGTGATAGACTGTAACCAATAACATTAAATTATCCTAGTCAAACCCTCCTATTTCTTCCCGCTTTACTGTCTCTTAGGGAGTTTAGCAGTTTATTTTCGGTGATCAGTTCTCTGAAATTCTGCCCCACTATGGTGGTTTGAATGAACAATGTCCCTCGTAGGCTCATGTGTTTGAACAATTGGTCCCTGCTTGGTGGGTACATTTGGGGAGGTTGGGGACCCTTTAGGAGGTAGAGCCTTGCTGGAGGAAGTTCATCACTGGAGATGCATCACTTTGAGAGTTCATGGTCTCACTTCACTTCTAACTCACTTTCTTTACCTCATGTTTGTGGTTAGCAATTTGACCTCTCAGCTTCCATCTTAGGCTGCCTCCTGCCCTGCCTCCCTCATCATTGTGGACTCTCAGTCTCCAAAGTTAAACCTAAGTAAACTCTTTCCTCCATAAGTTGCTTTGGTCATGGTGTTTTATCACAGCAACAAAGTAACTGAGACACTACTCCCTTAGCAAAAATAATNTTTGCATCATAGCCCTTTAATTTATAAATTAAATAACTTCTCTATGTCTATAAGGTCAGAAAGCATTATAAAAAGTTTGCAACAACACTTTTGACCAAACAAACCAAATGAGCTCAACATGTAAGTCAAAATTAAGAATATATTTGAGTCTCTGCCAGTCTGGTCACCCTGGGATACTGGTGTAAGTAGTTGGAACACTCCTGTGTGCCAGACAGAGGCTGAAAGAGCAAAGGGTCGCACTCATCTGGTATTGATTACCAAGTAGCCTTTCAACCACCCTGGCATGTAATGATAATAATTAATGTCTGCCACATTTTATTTAAATTACAGACAATAACATCTTAACATTCACATGTACACATACAAAATTTTTTTCTAGAATAATCTCCATCTTCAACTAATCTTTTTTTTAATTTTAGACATCTAATTAGCAAAAACTTTCTACATGGTTCCTTAATACCAAATAATTTAATATTTTTCTAATGTTAGAGGTAAAGAAGTCAGCATTTAGAGTTGTAGTAATCTTGTATAAGAATAATCATAAAATAACTTTACATTTTAAGTAAGCAAATGCTATACCTGAGACCTTTGACACCCAAGTATGAAAATGTCTTTCTTCTACCATTTCATGTAGGAAATGGTAATGTTCCTTGAAAGCTAACTTTTAGTTTACTTATCACTGGAAAAGGTAGTTATTTCTTCTGAGAACTAAGAATAAAATTTTTGGAAGAAAAAGTGAATTTTTGCTGAATAATATTCTTGTAGGATATATAGAAACGACCTGAAGTGTATTATGACTTAGTTTAATGACCAAACCCTAAAATAGTTTCAACAGTAATTTAAATTAGATGTTTTAAAAAATTCTTTTATTTTTATCATTTCATTTATTTTTGAGATTATAAAATAGTTATATCACTTCCTTCTCCCCTTCCTTCCCTCCAAACCTTCCGGTATACCCCTTCTTGTTCTCTTTGAAATGCATGATCCCTTTTGTCATTAATTGTTGTTACATGCATATATGTATATGTATTTACATAAATATTCCTAAACACATAAACAAAACCTGCTCAGTCTGTATAATGTTACTTGTATGTTTGTTTTTAGGTCTANTTTATAGTAGATAAGTAATTGCTGTGCTCTTATTTTTTTCAAAATACAAATCAGATATTTGTGTGTTTTATTCATATATCACTTGAGCTGGTTATCTTATTTAAAAAATTTATAGTTCAGATACATTCAAATCCTTTGAAATTGGCAGTAAGAGTTTAACTATATAGTCTATTTATAATAGTCTATTTTCTCACTTATGGTTGCATGTATAAAAGCCTTAGCATGGAAAGAAGAATTTGACATTGAGAGAAATACTCTGGACACGTGGAGAAAATGTTACTTCTTTTGCGTTTGTCTCCTTAGTAGATGTAAACAGTGGACTTGTGCCTGCAGTGCACAAACGCAGCGGTGTATGCTGGGTCTAAGGACGGGATCACAAAGGCTCTTTGGTTCAGAAATTGAATATAAAACTGTCTCAGTGCTTCCCAGAGAACCCACATAGATAATAAAGTAAATGTCNTGTGGCTAAGAAGCAAGTTAACAACCTGGTGCTATTGCCTTCAGACCTGTGAGAAGTGTCCTCTCTCAAGGCTGGAGCACTACTTCACCACTGTTGGATCTCAGAGTACTTTGCTCACCCTGAAACTGCTTTCCCTCAGGGTCCTGGGGTTAAAGTGTAGAGTTAAAGGATCTCTAAGTCTAAGAAACAGAAACCAGAGGCTGGGCCTCATAAGTCCCCATTGTTGCAGACTACTGAAGGCTGTCTCTAATTTTGTTTCTGTTTTTTTATTTGAGACAGCGTCTTGCTTTGCAGCCCTAAAACTGGCCTGAAACTCACTTTGTAGACATAGTTAGCCTTAAATTCACAGAGCTTCATCTCCCTCTACTTCCTAAATTCTGGGATTAAAGGCATGCACCATCACACCTTGCTAGCTCCAGATTCTTAAACTACCTAGGATGTCAAGCAGCCTTAGTTGATGGAAATGTGTTAACCTCACCTCAAAATGACATTTGAGAACATTAAAATGGAATAGCATGAATATGTTTAAGGGAATGAACTTATTTTGTGGGGCATCTTTTGTTCCTAATCAATAAATTAGTAATTATCAATGTATATGCAAAAATGATTTAGGAAGTCTCTCCTTTACTGTCATCATTCTTTTGCTACTGATATCCAAGGGAGGCTCTCAAGACCTGTCCGGTAGGATCTGTGATCGACAGATGTCCAGAGAACATTCCCCCTCACTAACGGCATCTGATAGTTATTTGTGGCGATAGTACTCTGCTAGGAAAAAGGTCAC
>LZPO01044614.1:15077-26754 GCA_001675575.1 Neotoma lepida
TTTTATTTTGTTCCATTTTTTTCTCCTCTGGTTATAGCTACCTAAATTGTTGTAGATTCTTGTGGGGTTTATTGTGATTTTTACTATTTTAATACTTTTAAAGATTATTGTGTTCTGAATACTCTTGTTACACTTGCCAAACTATGGGAGAAGAAAGCTTGATAACATTTTTCTCATAGCTCACTCACACAAGCCCTGACAGAAAGCATGAAGTTCATTTAACAATTTCCTACTTTTTAATGAAGAAACAGAGAAATAAACACTATTTTTAAAATTTCAATGTTAATCTGTCCTTGCTATTTCAATGACCATGTTTTCTTATTTCAAAGATAGTTCTCAAATTCAGTGTCAAAATAGAACAGACAAACCTGCTGGAAAGTCTTACTTGGTCAAAATTCCTTTGTAACATGGGAAAGAACAAAATATTTCATTCTTCAAGTTTGCTCCTTCCAATATTTGGAAATGGTTATCAACATGTGATATGATGGTGAAAATAAATAGATAAAATGGAGCAAGGGCTTTAGTTATGGAGAAGGATGGGAGGTCAACATAAGAGGAAAGGGAAGGAGGGAAAAATAATTTCAGAAGCTTTAAAAAGCCATAAGGAATAATTTTTTATTTACCTAAAACTATGTATAATACAGATAAGTGTATGTATATACATATACATATACAGTATATAAAATATATACTGTATATTTTATTTATATATATATATATATACTGTATATATAAATAAAATTGTGCTACTTGGACTGATAACACCGTACTCATCCAAGAGCCACACTAGACCGAGGCCTGGCTGTGAGAAGCTCCCTTTTGTGTTGTTGGTCAGGGAAGTCCAAGAGACCCCCAAAACAATATAGACCATTGATGTTGCCCTTGGCTGCCTCCCAGAGATTAAAGGTAACCCTGTGGCTGAAGACATCATACATGTTGGACACAAAATTCAGGTGATTGGAGCTGTATGTAACTTGAAAACCTCATCCTGAGGACTTTGTTTCATACTGCCAGGAGATATGCAAGCTTTCAAGGGAAGGAAGAACCCAACAGTCCTACCTACCTTTGTGACACCTACGATCCAAAATAATGACCAGCATTGCACGATGTCCCTAAGGGTGAAATAGTAGCACTCATATCTTTGTGGTAGCTAACAGCTGTCTAATCAGACTTAAGGCCTGCTCAATAGGAGGGAAATTATTCCTGATACCGTACTTACCCAACTTCCCAGAGCTAGTGAGGTCAGGGATCTTAGAGAATCTTCTACCACCACCTTATTAAACCAGCATAAGTCCTAACTGCATTATAGTTATTTACCCTTATACCCACAGATAAGAGTAGTTTTCACTCATCATCAAAGAAACTTTGCTTTACAGCAAATGGAGATCATTATAGAAAATGATAGCTTTTCAAAATACAGAAAACAGTTGATCAAGGGGTTCCCAGCCCAAGTTGATATGTTTATCATACAACTCCTGCATCTAAGACTTAGAGAATATCACAGAAGAGAGCTAACAAAAAACATAAGAATCAGGGGACCCAGAAATCTGTTATGGAATTGTGTCTCCTAGAAAGAACAAAGAAGATTCAGTCATACATCAACAATATGGCTTCCTAAACAAGACCTGAACAAGCAGACCATCAATAGTCATGCTATTGACGAATGGACAAATCTAACGAGCCCCACCCCTAGACAATGAAGTCCAGGCAGCTAAGAGCTCCTGAGACCAAAAGAACTAGTCATCCCCGAGTATGAGAACCCTGATTGGTATACATACAAGTAACACTGAACAGACTGAACTCTTATATATAAATATATATATATATTTATATATGAATGTTATATTTATATATTTATGCATTTACATATATAGGTATCTACGCAACAAAGAAAAAGAGACTGTGAATTTGAGAGGGAGCAAAGGGCAGCGAATAGAAGGGATTCAAGGGAAGGAAGGCGAGAAGGAAATGCTGTAATTATATCTTAATATTGAACAATAAAAATTTAAATTTAAATGATCATAGGTAATCTCCCTTTAATTCAAATCAGAGTATCTGTTATGCTGAGAAAGAAATTACTAGGAGGAAAGTAAACAAAAAGTTTCAGAATCATTAATAGATTGGAATTCTGATTTTTAAAATTTGTTTTTCAAAATAAAAGGATGCACTTTATTTAATCTTTGGCATTATTCATTTATAATACCTTCTTTCTGAAAGTCAAGATTGCATCTACCTCTGTATTTTAAATTATAAAGGANATAATTGTGTTCTTAATAAAAGTATTTGCTAAATTGAATGAATGTGCTTAATGCATTAAGAAAATTTATAAATAGCAAAAATGCAAATATTTCAATTCATCATTAGAAAATTCTCTTGAGGCCTTAAGGAATTCAGAGGTTATATTGTTGTTTAAAATAGCTCAGAAGGCAGAAAAAGAAAAACAAAATTAAATCTTCATAACAACAACAACAACAAAAAGAACTACAGGTCAAACACAGTATCACTCAAAACCTGTAACACATTAGCAAACATAACTCACCTGCCTAATCCAGGAATAGTACAGGATTGTGGACAAGAATTAATTTTAGAAACAAAGGTTTAACTTTAAGAATTCTAATAGTGTCATTTCCTTAATAATAGAAGAAAAAACTTGACTCATTTTCCTTCAGGTCAAAAAGGCATTTGATACATCTGCCAATAATTACTGTTTCTATCTTATTATGATAGTCCTGTTAGGATAATTAGCAAATCTTGGGTGGTCTGAGGTAGATTAATTGTGTTATTATAGGTGACATGAAGGTCTTAGTCTAAACCCAAACACATCCCTTAAATAGTGTATTGGATTCCTACTGTCTTAGTGTTCTATTACTGTGAAAAGACACCATGACCACTGCAACTCTTATAAAGGAAAGCATTTAATTGGGGCTGGCTTACAGCTTTAGAGGTTTATAGCCCATTGACATCATGGCAGGAAGCATGGTGGCATACAGGCACACACAGTGCTGGAGAAGTAGCTGAAAGTTCTAACCTGGATCCACAGACAGCAGGAAGAGAGTGATGCTGGGTCTGGCTTGAGCTTTGGAAACTCCAAAGCCCAACTCCAGTGACACACTTCCTCCAATAAGGCCACACCTACTCCATGAAGGCCACAACTCTCTCAAGTAGCACTACTCCCTAATGACCAAGCATTCAAATATATGAACTTATGGGAGCCATACCTATTCAAACCACCACTCCTACTATTATATCACCCATGAAAAAGTGAGAGTTGCATGATGGCTTGATATCCCACAATCTAGTTCAGTCTCCATTGGAGCCTTGCATGGTAAGAGTTACCTTTGGAATACTGAATAGATTCTGCTTCCTATACTAGAAATGGTGTTGCCTTACTCCAAGACCCTCCAGATATGCTTGCTCTGCTGCACTTCTGTAAGGAAATGCCAGTGATACTGCTTGTCTGCCATACTCTTTCCATCTATGCCAAGTACTCACATATTGAATCTAGAAAAAGATCTTGTTATGATATAAATGAGCAACATTGATCCAAAGACANGAAATATTACTAACTCAAGAAGCATTTGAAGAAATACAAGCAATTGTCAGACATCATCTTTAAAACACATGGAAAATACTGTTTTAATTAAAGTTATTAATGTCTTCTCCAGGACTTCTGGTCAACCTTTCAGTACTCCTTTTTGCTTTTGTTCTTTGTCTGGACATCATCCTAATGTTCTCTCCTCTTCCAGAGTTGCCTCATTCAGGCAACTGAATGACCTTCAATTACTTTCATCAATTACTGACCATCCTTCAATTACTTTCATGCTTCCTCTCCAAAGTGTAAGCTTTCATTTATGACTTCCAGCACTTGCAGCTGTGACANATTTAAAAACTGAAATTCACATCTGCTTCACACCCCCTTGGCATTNTAAACAGAAAAGCTGCAACTCCTCCCTTATCTCTTAAGAAACATTGCAGAATGCAGAAGATGGGGAGCACACTTGGAANAAGAAAATAAAATTTCATGGTTTTAAGTCTCTTCTTTTTTATTAATTGCATTTGCTCTTGGATGAGATTTATTTTATTTTATTTATGTCTATGTGTTTGTGTGAATGTGTGCCATATGTGTGGGTACCTGCAAAGGCTAGAAGGGGGCATTGGATCCCATGGAGTTAGAGTTATAGGCAATTGTGAGTGAACTAATGTCGGTGCTGGGAACTGAACTCTAGTCCTCTGGAGCAGCAATCATTCTTAACCCTTGAGTCATCTCTCTAGCCCTCTTTGACANTATCATAGATGTATATGATAATGTATTCAGATGGTTGTATCAGTCACACCATTTATTATCCCCATCCCATTCCCATTAATTCTCCTTCCTAACTCTNATTGTCCCTTTCTCAGATTTATGATTTTTGCTTTGTTTCTGTAATTTACTTAATCTAACAAGGGACATTAGANTGGAATAATCCATTGGAGCCTGGTGGGTACACAACTGAAGACGATGATCTCCTCTCTTCCTGAATCTATCATTAGCAAGTAGTTGAGAAGTAAAGCATAGAATTCCCTGAGTCCCTCCTCAATCAATGCCTGAGGATTGCTGGGCCTATCCTTCTACAGACCCAGCATAGGTATCTGCAGCTGCTGTAAATCTATGGTTGTGATGGCTGTCTTGCCCAGAAGATGGCATTTCTCAGCTCTTCTCCCTGTCTTTTGTTATAATTTTTCTGTTCCTGCTTCAACAATGTGCTCTGATCCTTAGAGGGGCTGGTGTGAATGTCTAATTTAGGGTTGAGTACTTATTTACAGATTCTCAGAACCGTGAGTCTCTGCAGTCATCATTGTTCACTGGAAAGACAGGCTTCTCTGGCTAAGGCTTATAATATTGTTTGTCCATTGGTATAAACATAAATATTGAGACAGCAGTTTGACACTTCATCAATTTAATTAAATAACTGTATACAGTTCCTCTCCAAGGCCAATGACCTACACCTACATGAGGTTGGATCAGGTTTATAATATCAGGCATGGATTCCTTCCTGCAGAGAAGACCTCAAATCTAATCACANAGCAGCTGGTAACCCTCATAGCAATAGTGCCACCATTGCACAGAGGAGCATGGCATTCCTAGCAGGTTTGTTCCAGAATGTGTGCGAGTCAAAGCTGGGTAACATATCCTTACTTTACTTGCTTTAGTACTGTCATTAGCAGTAGAGTTGTGGTTTATCACTCAATTGATTACTACACATTATATGAAAACAGCATAGTTAAGACTGATGAAACAAATATCTCTGATCANGGTAATTTACCCCGATTGAAAAAAAGAAAACTGCTGATACTTTCTCTTAGGAGACACAAACAACCCTTAAAAANAGCATTAATTTTTATTTCCAAATTGAGAAATTATATGTGCTACTTTACATTTATTTTCTTGNCTTTGTCTTCTAATTTCAGAGTTCATTTTATTATAAAAGGAGAANTAAGTGGATAAATAGTCACTTTTATATTGGGACTGGTTATTCTAATTTGCTTCTAGGGTCATTGGGAGGAAATCAGCTCTGGTAGATGATCCATTTCTTTCTATAGAACCCCCCCAAAAGTAAAGCATTGTGTAATAATTCTATGAATTACATATACTCAAATTTCTAAAAGATAAATAAGTACACACTAATACATAGATGGTTTTAAAAAGGAAGAGAGAAAAGTGGAGAAGGAAAGGAAGCAGGAGGAGAGGNAGAAAGGAAGGGAAGGAGGAAGATAAGCAACAAAAGAATGAAGGATGGGAAGAAAAACTTCACTGCAAGACCCAGTGCCTATTACAGAGATGTTATCATCTCCTGGGAGAGACCAGAGATTTAGTTTCACATGACACCACTCTGTGTGTTGTACAGCAATGGGGACATGGTAAGTATCCAGTGACTAGATGGTGGTGGTTAGAAATAACTAGCTTGAAAATATAGGAGATATATGAAAGCATTTTTGTTTTCTTTCAGAGAAATCAAGCTATGTAAGAACAACAGGTCTGAAGCTATGANNAAGCAAAGGATGCCTCCCTCATAAAGTTACACTGTCTATGCAAAAGAAGAGGGTTGTGGTGGTTTGAATGAGAATGGCCCCTTTCAGCTCATATATTTGAATTCTTAGTCTCCAATTGGTGGAACTGCTTGAGAAATATTAGACAACATGGCCTTGTGGAGGAGGCGTCACTGGCACAGGATCTGAGGTCTCAAAAGCCCAGGCATTCCCAGTTAGCCTTCTGTTCCTAATNCTTGGAGATCAAGATGTAAGTTCTCAGCTACTTTTCCAGCACCATGCCTGCCTGCCACCAAACCCGCTGAAATGATGGTTATAGACTCCAATCCTCTAGAACTAGAAGCTCCAAATAAATGTTTTAGTTATAAGTTGCTTTAGTTGTGGCATCTTCTCACAGCAATAAAAAAAGTAAGGCAAGGGTCATCATTTTCCTATGGGATGAGTCAACATGACATGGCATGAGCATCAGCCCATGGGTTCTCTGCCTAAGCACCATAATCCACAAGTTAAAACAAAACAAAAAAAAACCCTGGGAGCTGGAACAACAGATCAAAGCAACATAATTCATGAGTCAGAGAATTCTGCTTTTCCCCATCACTAATGGTTAAAATTCTTCCAGGAATAACAATTGTTTTGTCATGCATTACTTTCAAAATTAAGTGCTCATAGTTGATCATGTCAAAATTAACTCAATATAATAGGGACATAAAATTCAAATCTAGTCAAGAGCTGACTGTATAAATTGATGATAACTCAATGAAATGAAAATCAGGATGTTGACCTTGGGAAGGGACTAAAGATGTGTGAATAATGAAGAGTAGACCAAGTCTCATCAATGAGAAATTTTTTCATGTCCTTATTTCCCAAATTAATTATTCTTTATCTAAAGCCCAGCTCAGAGAAATGGATTTAGAATATACCTACTGTGTAATTAATTGGTTGAATAAACATATATGAATACATCTTTTGTGACAGGCATAGATGCTAGGAAAAAATAATAACTGACTCCTCTTTTGTGAAGAATAGAGAGGAATGAAAAGATATTTTCATCTTACAAACATATATAAACATTTACCACAATCAGAACAACATGCAGCCTTACATTGGACATCTATATCACCCACTCCAAGGCTCAGGGGATGTTACAGCAGAAGGGACAGGAAGAATGTAAGAGCTATAAGAACGGATAGAGTGGCATAGAAGACTGTCTTCTACGTATAACATGAATGTTACANCTTTGAACTCTCCGCAGCTGTGACTATTTGCACAAGGTTGTATTCATCAGCACAGAGGGGCAAAGAAACTCATGGAACTTCACTGCTCTGTCAGAATTTATAGGCAGTTAATAGTTTCTTGTGGAAAGAGAGACGTTTTCTTTAGTGGTATAGTCATTGGAAAGGTGNCCGTGGTCCTGTAACTAACCCAAGTTGAACTCATTGAGACATCAAAAAGAAGGAGGAGAGGAAGAAATAAAACAGAAAGACAATCANAGGGGAAATAGTTGGNAAGAAGAAAGGGTTCTTAGACAAGATACNGGAGGTATGTGTAAGTAAATACAGTCAATATATATTGTCAAAATGTATGAANATGTTTTAGTAAAACCCATCATTATATATAATTAATATGTGCTAATAAAAACTTTTAAATACCTTTAACAAAAATTAGTGAAGATACGTAACAGCTCTTCACAAAGAAACTCATAATCAGCTGAGTGGTGGTGGCATACACTTTTAATCCCAGCACTCACACTGGCAGATCTCTGAGACTGAGGTCAGCCTGGTCTACAAAGTGAGTTCCCAGGACAACAAGGGCTAAACAGAGAAATANGCCACCCTGTCTTGAAAAGATTCAAGAAAGGGCTGGAGAGATAGATATGTAAGATAGCACTTGCCTAGGATGCACAAAGCCTCGAGTTAATCCTGGTACTTCAAAAAACCTAACCAAACCGAATGAAAGTCACTGATTAGTCTAGTAGGGATTCAGAATATGAAGAACTGAAAAGATTTGATAGCAGGACAGTATAACAGACATTCAGTAGAGGAATAAACAGGATACCATGAAAAATAAATATTATCCAGACATAGTTTTCAATAGAAAAGCATGTGATATAGCANGATAAAGGATTTCAAATTATTTCCTGAAGACATTATACAAGAACTCCTTGTGCTGACACTTGACCTTAGCAAGGGGTGAGGGAAAGCTGAGCAGGACATGGCTCATGAAAGTAAGTCATGTGGTACTGACAGATAAAATAGTGGAAACAAATTTATCAACAAGCCTGGCATGAACATGAAACACTACGAATTGTTTGAATGGCTAATATTAGTTGTCAACTTGACCACATCTGGACTCAACTAAAATTCAAACAGCTGGACATAACTGTGGGGCTTTTTTTCTTGATTGGATCATTTGAAGAAGGAAGACCCACCTTAAATCTGGATCATTTGAGGCCAGAAGATCCACCCTAAATCTGGGCCACACCCTCTGGTGGAGGTAAATATAAATAAAGGAATATGGAAGAAGGACTCACTCATTTTGGTTTCAGCTGGCAAGGACAGCAGTATACCTTCAAAGTTCTACTTCAAAGGTTTATTAACTCTCTAGCCCTGTGTCATAAAGTTCAGGGGGGTCTTGATCATCTGTCTCTTCCACAGAACATCACACTGGTCCACTCTATTGATGATATTATGCTGATTGGACNAAGTGAGCAGGCTATAGCAACCACTTCAGACTTATTAGTAATGAATATATTCATCAGAGGATTGGAAATAATCCCAATTGAAATTTCAAGGGCCTTATTTATATCTCATCAAAANTTTTAGGAATCCAGTGGTGTGGGGCATGTAGAGATATTCCTTCTAAGANAAAGGATAAGTTATTGTACTGGTTCCCCGAGCCACCAGGATAGAAGCACAACATATCTGGAGACAGCCCATTCCTCATGGGTGTATGTTATCTGGCCCATGTATCAAGTGATTCAGAAAGCTGNTAGCTTTGTGTAGGCCCTGGAACAGGAGAAGACTCTTCCGCAGGTCCACCTGCTGTGCAAGCTTGTTCCACCCCTTGGACTATATGATCCAGCAGACCTGATGATACTTGAGGTGTCAGTTGCAAATAGAGATGTTNTTCAGAACTTTCGGCAGGCTCCTATAGGTGAATCAGAGAGGAAACACTTAGAATTTTAGAGCAAGNCTCTCCCATCATTTGNCAGCAACTATTCTCCCTTTGAAAGACAGCTCTTGGTGTATTATTTAGCTTTAGTGGAAATTGAACATTGCCAATGGGCCAACAAGTTATCACCTAACCTGATCTGCCAATCATAAGCTGGATATTNGATGACCCACCAAGTCAAAAAGTAGTACTTGCACAGTAGCAATCCGTTATCAGATGGAAGTGGAATGTACCTGATTGAACCCAAACAGGCCCTTANGGTGNAATTAAGTTACATGAAGAAGTTTCCCAAATGCCTACCAGTTNCTACTCCTATTCATTTCTTTCAATTCCCAAGGATTCACCCATACCCTCTTGGGGTATATTCTATGATTGTTTGACTGAAGAATAGACTTGACCTAGTTTAGTGATGGTTCTGCACATTATGCAGGTATCACCCAGAAGTGGACCTCTGCATCATTATAACTCTTTTCTGGGGCAACTCTGAAAGATACAAGTGAAGAAATATCTTTGCANGGACAGAACTTTGGGCAGTACACATATCCATACATTCTGTTTGGAAGAAGAAATGGCCAGATGTGTAACTGTTCACTAAATCATGGACTGCAATCAATTGATTGGCTGGATAGTCAAGGACATGGAAAGAACATGATTAGAAAACTGATGAGAAAAACAGCTGGGGAAGAAATAAATATGATCATTATATCATGTTAGGTATAATTATAAGCTGGGTATTGTTTTAATTTGAAAAGAAAGCATGACATAAGGAGACATGATTGTGTGTCAACTTGACAGGGGGTGCACTTGGTTATCAACTTGACCACATCTGGAATCAACCAAAACTGGGGCAGCTAGTCACATCTGTGAAGAATTTTTCTTGTTTGGATCACTGGAGATGGGAAGACTCACCCTAAATTCAGGTCATTTGGTGTAGGAAAACTCACCCTAAATCTATATCATTTGATGTCAGAAGACTTATCCTGAATCTTGGCTATACCTTCTGGTCGCAGCCTATATATAAGGACATGGAAGAAGGCAGCTTTCCATTTTTTTGCCATTTTCATTGGCAGGTTCATCTATCTTATGGCTGAGGCATTCCTTCACTGTTATTAGAACCTACTTCATCAGGATTCCTGCATATATTAAAGACTGCCTGGGACATCCAGCCTCATGAGCTGAACAACTATAGATTCTTGGCCTTTCTGTTGAGAGACAGTCATGGTTGGGCTAGCTGGGTCACAGCCTGGAAAATGAATCCTTTCCTCCTCAAGTTGCCTTTGGTAATGGAGTTTCATCACATCATTGGCAACCCTACCTAAGAAGAGTCTTAAGATGAACAAGTGGTGTGATGTTACAATGCACAACCAGCTACAGAATTTGAAAGGCCATTTGGAGTAATTAAACATTTATAATTTTTTTCTATAGTCAGGGAGCCAAAGTAGATTAAATGAAGGAAGAACTATATTAGTTACTTTTCTGGCTCTGTGACAAAATACCTAACAAATGCAATTTAAGGAAGGGTTTACTTTGGCTCACAGTTTGAGGGTACAGTCCATCATGGTGGACAAGGCATGCCAATGGGAGCTTGAGATAGCTGGTCATATTGAAGTGTAACAAGGAAGCAGAGGAAATGTGTGCTGGTGCTCAGCTTGATTTTTCCCCAACCCATGGAATGGTGCTGCCCATATTTGTGGTGGGTTTTCCTACCTCAACCTAATCTATAAAAATTGAATGTTCAGAGTCTTATCTCCTAAGTGATGCTAGGCCCTATCAAGTTGACAATAATATTACCTACACATTCTCCATCCCTACTTCCCTCCCTACCAGTGTGCCTGCTTCTTTANTTACTTCCTTTCTAGCAAGTGAACGTAAGCTGCCATACACAAAGTGACCTGGACTAAAAAGACACTGATGGAAGAAAAAACAGTTAAGACATAATTGCTGAGGCTCAAAGGAATATTGGCAAACAGTCTAGGGGAAAAGGTAATAGTTGTAGAAACAAAGGACTGAAGACAAACTTTCAAAGTATTTATTAGAATTAACAGAGTTCAGTTAGGAAACAAGTTAGTTTGCACAGAGGGTAGGATGACAAGACGATGAAGATGAGAATGATGAAAATAGAGATTTCCAGATTGAAGCTGAAGTGACATCTCTGACTTTGACAATTCAGGAGAAAAGCCCTTTTAGGAATCAGAAAAATATGAACTTTGAAAACTTCAGTACCTGGTAACTTCAGGGATATTGAGGAAAGGAAAGAGGTTGCTTCGAATAATGGGTCTACCAGTGTGCCATGTACTGCATGGAGAAGGTGCTTCTTGTCCCTATGATGAACATAGTGAGTCCAGTGGTGGAGAGGAATAAAATTGAGATTTATCTCTAAGGCATTCTTTCACTGATAAGAAGATGCATTATTACACATTGGGCTGAAGGTAAGGCTGGGCTGAGGTTAAGAAAAGTGAATAAGAATTGGAGAGACCAA
>LZPO01044614.1:36093-50335 GCA_001675575.1 Neotoma lepida
TCTCATTACACAGCCAAGTCTCATTTTGAATCTGCTATGCAGCCCAGGATGGCCTCTAATTCAGGGTCTCTCTTCCTCAGGCTCCATAGTGCTGGCATTACAGGTGTGTGCCACCATGTCTGACTTGTCATGGAAAGAATGACAGCTAAAGCCAATAGTGATTTCCTGATCCTATAAATTGGAAATAAGAGAAAATTTAAAATAAATCACATACTTCCAATCATCCCACTAAGGGCTTTGTAAGAAAATAACTGTAAGCTTTAAACCTTTTTCAACAAACCCAGAACCCTAGTATTCTTAATTATTTGCCAACACTTAGTGAATGTCACAGTACGGAGAAAACTGTGCATAGATTAAGGAAGCCATTTAATCATTGTTTACTTAGCTTTGCCATCATACTTTATTCATAATATTTATTATTTGGAAAATCTGAAATACACAAAATGGAAAATTCACTATNACAATGGTTATACATTTTGAAGTGTTTTCTACCCTTTGACTCAAATTAAGTACTATCAAGTATATAATTATCAATGATAAAATGAGTAATTTCTGGAAATCCTCTTCCATTTCCCACTTAGCCATTATTCATTCAAGTATGTATGTATGTGAATATGTACGTGTGTATGCATNTATNTAGTGGGTTATCATGGAGACCTGAAGCCTTATGGACCCTTCTTCCTTCCCTGTCAAGATGTTGATAGGTCCAATCTTGTGCAAGTCTTGTTCTCATAATCATACCTGATATAGATCAAGAGTGCAGTAACAGAGTCAAGTTCTGAGGACAGTAATCCGTTCTTTGCTATGATCGATTCCTACATTCTTTCACCCCATTTTCTGAAATGTTCCCTAAACTCTGNGGGAGGAGTTATAGCAGTCCCATTTATGGCTGAACATTTGGTAGTCTCTTATTCTCAGCACTTTGATGTACTAGTCATTTATAATATAACATGCAATTTCTGTTTCCAAAATTTTTGTACTCTGNTGGGGGTAAGGATACAAATATTTACATGGAAATGAGGTAAATTCCAAACAACATTATCAATTGCAACTGATGGAGAACTAACCAAAGCCTTTTCAAACCAAAGAATATCTCACAGGGACATCACCTGGCTGCACCTCCTAAGAGGAAGATATTTTAGATAGATGGATTTCAAATCATTCCAGTTTGGAGTTAAAGGTGCGAAGGCAGCAACTGTATTCTGCTTGATTGCTTTCCTCTTGAAACACTCCCAATGCAATTCTTCACAGACCTTGAAAGAACAATACTCAACTTCACATGAAAAAACAAAAAACCCAGGATAGCAAAACAACCCTATACAATAAAGGAACTTCTGGAGGCATCACCATCCCTGACTTCAAGTTCTACTATAGAGTTATAACAATAAAAAAACAGCTTGATATTGCCATAAAAACAGACATGTTGATCAATGGAATCAAATCGAAGACCCTGACATTAATCCACACACCTATGAACACTTGATTTTTGACAAAGAAGCCAAAATTATATAATGGAAAAAGAAAGCATCTTCAACAAATGGTGCTGGCATAACTGGATGTCAACATGTAGAGGAATGCGAATAGATCCATATCTGTCACCATGCACAAAACTCAAGTCCAAGTGGATCAAAGACCTCAACATAAATCCAGTTATACTGAACCTCATAGAAGAGAAAGTGGGAAGTAGCCTTGAATGCATTGGCACAGGAGACTACTTCCTAAATATAACACAAGTAGCACAGACACTGAGAGCAACAATTAATAAATAGGACCTTCTGAAACTGAGAAGCTTCTGTAAGGTGAAGGACATTGTCAATAAGACAAATGGCAGCCTACAGAATGAGAAAAGATCTTTAGCAACCCCACATCTGACAGAGGGCTGATCTCCAAAATATATAAAGAACTCAAGAAACTAGACATCAAAATATCTAACAATTAAATTAGAAAATGGGCCACAGAGCTAAACAGAGAATTCTCAACAGAAGAATCTCAATTGGCTGAAAGACATTTAAGGAAATGTTCAACATCCTTAGCCATCAGGGAAATGCAAATCAAAACGACTCTGAGATACCACCTTACACCTGTCAGAATGGCTAAGATAAAAAACATAGATGACAGCTTATGTTGGAGAGCAGGTGGAGTAAGGGGAACACTCTTTCACTGCTGGTGGGAGTGCAATCTTGTACAGCCACTCTGGAAATCAGTATGGCGGGTTCTCAGAAAATTGGGACTCAAACTTCCTCGAGACCCAGCTATACCTCTCCTGGGCATATACCCAAAAGATTCTCAACAACACCACAAATACATTTGCTCAGCTATGTTCATAGCAGTGTTATTCGTAATAGCCAGAACCTGGAAACAACCTAGATGCCCTTCAANCGAAGAATGGATAAAGAAAATGGTACATTGACACAATGGAGTATTATGCAGTGATAAAAAAAAATGTCATCATGAAATTTGTAGGCAAATGAATGGAACTAGAAAAAATCACCCAGAGTGAGGTAACCCAGACCCAGAAAGACAAACACGGTATGTACTCACTCATAAATGAATATTAGATGNAAAGCAAATGATAATCAGGTTACAATCCACAACCCCAGAGAAGCTAGGTAAAGAGTAGGACACTAAGAAGGATACACATGGATCACCCCAAGAAGGGGAAAAGGTTAAGATCTCCTGGGTAAACTGGGAAGGGGGAATGGAGGGAAGGGGATGGGAGGTGGGAACATGAGGGAGAGATGGGGAGGGAGAGCAATGAAAGAGATGTCTTGACAGAGTGTACCATTAAGGGGATGGGGAGAAATCTGCAACTAGGGAAAACCCCAGGAACTCACAAGACTATCCCCCAGCTAAGACTCATAGCAATGGTGGAGAGGGTGCTTGAACTAGTTTTCCCCTGCACTAAATTGCTGTCTACCCTAANTGTCATCATAGAACCTACATCCAGTGACTGATGGAAGCAGATGCAGAGACCCATAGCCAAGCACTTGGCCAAGATCCTGGAGTTCAGTTGGAGGGAGGAAGGAAGGATTATAAGAGGAGGGGGAGATCAGAATCATGATGGGAAAAACCACAGAAATAGCTGACCCAAGCTAGTGGGAGCTCATGGACTCTGGAATGATAGTTGGGGAGCCTGCATGGAACCAAACTAGGCCCTCTGAATGTGGGTGAAAGTTGCATGGCTTGATATATTTGTGAGTCCCCTGGCAACAGGGCTAGGACTTATCCTGGGTACATGAACTGGCTTTTTAGAGCCCATTCCCTATGGTGCGATGCCTTACTCAGCCTTGATGCAGCAGGGAGGGGCTAGGTCCGGCCCCAACTTGGTATGTCAGCCTGTGTTGACTCCCCAAAATGGGAATGGGATGGGGGTAAGTGGGGATAGGGTAGCTGGGGGGAGAAGATGAGGGAGGGGGAACAGGAGTTGGCATATAAAAGAAAAGAAAAAATTTTAAAATAAAAATTTAAAAAAAGAAATACTCTTCTTTCTTAACTCCAACAGCTCCTCACTCTGTTTTCCTTCTGTTTCTGAATAGAGGAAGGACATCATATTCTCAAATTCTCCTCCCTCATAGAATGGACTTCTCTAACTAGAACTTCTGATCTCCTATCTGACCCCAACTCACTCATCTGCAAAGAAAAGACNTCAGGTTTCACAAGTGAAAGTCATTGGCCCATGTTTTATGTCAATCACCCATAATCACTAAGGATTTGAATATTATTTATTCCTTTAGATCAGAAGGACTAGGCAGCATAGGCTAATGATTTAATATAAAATTTACACATATGAAAACTTTCCTATGATGTAAATGGGAATGTGGACTACCAGGACATCCCTGTCTCACACCCTCTAAGTGCTCAGCAGCAACTCCACCTACAGTCTCCTCTCTTGACATCCCATTTAGTTTTTCATTGGAGGAGAAAAAGGAGTTGTTATGTATGTATTAACTGTCTAAAACCTATGTAATATATATCTTATTGTTGGCTTTTTAAATATGATTTGAGAAGATCTTGACAATTAATTGGATACATAAGGTGGCAGAGGGGGAGCCTACAATCCTAGTCATGATACTTTACAGAGGTAGGGGATGGGGTGAAATAATTCATCTATTTATTCTAGTTTAGTGTATCTGTGGGGTTCCCTAATAGAGAAACCAAGTAAGAAATTATAAAAAAGAGACATANCCTGTGTGACACAAGGTACTGAAGCTTCATTCTAGTTACTACACAATTGATGATAAATAAATAAGAAATTCAATTTGCAGGGTAAAAGTGGCAATATAAAACATCAGAAATGACACTACTCTCCTCAAAAGACAATATATCTTGGAAGAAAAATCAGAAATATTGAAGTGATTTCATTATTTCGAAAATCCACATGTAGTGAGTCTTTCTCTGTCCCACCAGCCTGCTCCCAAATCACAACATGGAGACTTTTTATTAATTATGAAAGCCTGGCTGATAGCTTAGGCTTGTCACTAACTAGTTCTTATAACTTAAATTAACCCATTTCTATTCATCTATGTGTTGCCCCAAGGCTCGTTTACCTCATCTATGTACCATCCATTCTACTTTCCTGCTTCCTCTGTGTCTGACTGGTGACTCTGTCTTTTTTTCCCCAGCATCCTCTCTGCCTGGAAATCCTGCCTAGCTATTGGCCATTCAGCTTTTTATTAAACTAATTACAGTGACATATTACATATTACATAATTACACAGTGTAATCAAATATCTCTCAACATAAGATACTGTGGTGAAAAACAGAAATAACAGTAATTTGCCGTCTCTGTATGTTTAAAATGGAAATTTGACAGTCTATCCCNTTTATTCTAGGCCCAAACTTCAACAGCATCACTAGCTCCAGATTTACTGTTAGAAGTCTGAACTCAATCTTCCCAGCTTGGTAAAGGAAGCGTTCTAGATTACAATTTAATGTATAAACTCTGACAATGGGAAGCATGCCAGCCTCTAAAGATTAATTTATGACTAAGAAGGAACCAGGAAAGGACCAGCTGGTGTGTGAAAGTATTAACCACTAAGATAAAATATAGCTTCTAAGAAGAGTGTATTTACAGTGGGTGACAGCCTTCCTTATCATTTTTTCTCTTGATAAATACGTGCATGTCTATAGTGCTCTGTCATTTGATAGTTTACTAAAAGTTGCACACAGTGAATCAAGAAAAGTTGCACACGGTGTGTCAATAGCAGTTACACANAGTGTGTCACTAGAAGAGCAAGTTATATGTCAAGCCAAGCTTCTGCACATTTGCAAACCCGAAACACCAGTTTGATTTTTTTACTGAGCTGAAAAACTTNGGTTTTTTACAAATAGTCTAAATACAAATCTTCAGCCCTTCAAAGAAGTGAGAGATCATGTCTCATTGGGAGTTTTCAGAGGGAAAGTCCAATGAGCTAAACTGTTCAGAACCCTGACAACTGGGGATGTTGAAGAAATAGAGGGGCTTGAAATATGGTTCTTGGGGCATTTTGACTTGGTAAGGTAAAATTGATTATTTCAAAGAGTTTTCTCTTTCTTACACTCTCAACATTAAGTTTAAGATTCTTCCTCTCTCAAGAACAAGTAACTCAAATGAAAAAAAAACCTTTTATGGAAGTAGCCAGGCATTATCTGTTCAAGAACTCTATATTTTAGTAACTGAATTCTCTGTCTCTGAAATCATTGTTGAGGTGGCTTTTTCTAATCATATTTTAAAGTATATTTAGCAAACATGTCCTTTTGGTGTCTGTACTGGTTTACCATAAGCATTTTCCAGTTATTAAAGAGTTCTGCCTCAGGATTACCTTGGGTTTTGTGATCATGAACCACACAGTAACTGGATAAGAATCTCCCTTTAGGCAATTCAGTTCTGGCCTTCATTTATCACATCTAGAAGCCTGCTCATCTATTTGAACGTTAGAATACCCTATGGTCAACTACCCACCTGCTAAAGTCCCTATGAGTTTAACCATCCTGATTATTGGTCTAGCCAGGTTCCTATAACAATATCCCACCCACCAGCTGATGCCAATTGATGTCATCCTCTGCAGGATAGCATCAGTCTCTGTGAATCATGGCTTCAAACTCTTTCTATATCAGAAGACCAAAATAGAAACCCATGATTATGTGGCATGTAGACAGGTGTTGCTTTACAAAATGGCTAAAGGTTTGATTGATTCATTCTTTACTTAAAAGATAAATACATATAAAAGAAATATCCAAATAAGCACATGAAAAGATGCTCAATATTATTAGTCACCTAAGGAAATCAAATTTAAAAGTTTGGCAATCAAGTGGGAATAAAGATAAAGAATGATGTATTGCTTAGGTACAATGCAAAAAGATGCAAACTTTGGCAAACAGCTTGGATAGTTTGTAAAGAAAGACATATGTTTTCTATACAACACATTAATTCTCTGACTATTTGCCCAGAGAAGTGAAAAGTTAGGTTTTCACAATAACTAATATGTAAATATTCACGGTTTTTTTTATTTGTAATTGCTAAAAATGGCCAACAGCCAAATGTTCCTTTATAGATGAGCTAAATAATTATTATATACAAGTGCAATGAAATATTGTTCAATATTGAAGATAGCTGTTGAAATAACCAACAGTGTGGATGGATCTCAGACATATTATACAACACAAAAGAATCCATATTTAATGGCTTTATATGATTCCAGTAATATAATATTTTGAAAAGGCTGATACTAGAAGGACCAAATAGAAATGTGTAATTATTAAAATACTCACCAAACTCAGTGGCTTTTAATCTCAGCACTTGGGAAGCAGAGGCAGCCAGACCTACGTGAGGTAGAGGCCATTTTTTTTTTTTTTGTTTGTTTTTTTGTTTTTTCGAGACAGGGTTTCTCTGTGTAGCTTTGCGCCTTTCCTGGAACTCACTTGGTAGCCCAGGCTGGCCTCGAACTCACCGAGATCCGCCTGCCTCTGCCTCCCGAGTGCTGGGATTGAAGGCGTGCGCCACCACCGCCCGGCTGAGGCCATTTTTTTTAAACCATAGAACACAAACAAAATTCAACTTTTGTTTATCTGGAAAATGGAGTGAATTCATCACCAGTGTTTGAAGCCTGAGGCTGCACGTTCTCCTTAGGGAGGTGGGTTATGTTTGGCAAGGGCTCTGATGGTTGGAAATCTGCCTGATTTTCCAGNTGGGCTTCAGGCAGGTCACCCCAGAGCAGATGCTTGGGGTCGTTGAGGAACCGCTGGCTGCACTGGCATATCAGGCAGGTCTGTACAATCCAGCGCTGTCCCTTTAGGCGTCTCTGGCGCTGGNTGCAGGTGAGGCCCATGATGAGGAGAGAGGAACAGCCGCGACAAAGCATCCTCTTCACCNAGGGCTCCTGCCGCAAGACCAGGCGCTTCGCGATGGTCTTCTCCGTGCGGCCGTAAAACCTTGCCAGCGCCTGGTTCTCTGGGTTCTGCAAGAGGACACAGCCTGGTACAGCAAGCTGAGTCTCTGGAAAGCCTCTTGGTCCTTCACTGGGCCTGCCATGAATGTCTGCTCCTCTTCGCGGATTTTAATTTGAAGACACAAAAAATCGCTACTTTCCCCCCAAATAAAGACTGGCTCAGCTTTATCTCTGTTCCCTGAGGCCTCCCCCATGCCCACTGTGAAATACCATGTGGTAGTTACTCTCCTATTACTGTAATAAAGCAGCCAGACAAAAGCCATTGTGAAATAGAGTGCGGTAGTTACGTTTCTATTACTCTAATAAAGTATCCTGACCAAAAAAAAGAAATGTGTAATTATGTGGCATGGGGACTGGTGTTGCCTTACAAAGTGGCAGAGGGACTTTGGAATAAAGAAGTACAATTCTNTATCTTCCTGTTGGTGTTGGCTACGTCACTGTATGTGGTTGTCCAAACACAAAACCATATATAAAAAGGGGAAACTTCAATGTGTACAGATTATATTCCAATAAAGCAGAGCAAAAAAGAAGTCATGGTCCCTGACATTGAGAAGAACAGAGAGGAAAAGGGACTTTTAACAGCACAGCACAAACACTTCTTGATAGNAGTTTTGATAACAAGCAAAGTGAATACAGAGAAAAAAAACTTCTTTGGAATGGTATGGGGGCGTGTATTAAGAGGTAGTCAAGTTTATACAGCGTTTTGAAAATTAAATGGGATTTAACTTGAAGAACAAGTAGAAACTGAAAACAAGAGGACATTTTTGTGAAAAGAAAACAATATGTGTGGTAAGACAGAGCTATGAAGCAGCTTGAAGTATCTGGGAAANTCCAGATAAATGATTCCTTAAGATTGCAGTAAAATGTGTGCTGAGGAATGATTGTGGCATTTTAAAGAAATTCGCCCTTATGAAAATATAAATTGATGAATTTGACCTGTGTTTGAAAGCTCTAAAGAGGAGTTGCATAGCTTTAAGCAAATGAACAGATTCATATTTCAGAAAGATCTTTGATTGAAGAAGGGATTGTGAGGAGAAAGATAAGTGAAGACAGATTGACCAATAAAGAGGCGATTACAGCAATCCAGGCAATCAATGCTTGGGGCCCATGTTCAGCTTTTTATTTTGAAATGTTTCTAAATTATAAAGATTCCAAATAATAGGATAAAATATTCTCACATACTCTTCACCCAGCTTCCCCTAATGCTAACACCATACAGGATTTTAACATTGGTACAATACCATTTTACACCGTAGATTGTATTTTATTTCACAAGTTTTTCCACTAATGCCCCTTTTCTGACCTCATTATGAATAACAGCTGCTGTTTCTCTTGGTCTCTCATGACCTTGACAGCCATAAAACACCCTATCTTGTTTTGATATGCTGCAATTCTGCACCCTTGTCTACTGCTTTATTATCTTGAAGCATGCCCTTGCTTCTGCTGCCATGCATACTTTAGGCTAGTCTTGTCTTTCTGCTACCCAGCTGCAGTGTCTTCCATTTTTCCATGGAACTCGGGGCACTTTTATTGGAGAATGGTATTTAAAAACAAGATCTGTACACATTGCTACTATAATGCTGTGACCTCTAAGTCTTCTCAGTCAACAAAACTAGAGAATATGTGTCTTTTAAATATATACAGATCCACAATATTCTGTGTTTGCTTTAGCTAGATGACAGACGTAACTTTAATGTGGTATCATAAATTTCATTCCAGGCTTCTCTTTTTATTGAAAATAGATTATTTTCTCATATAATATATCCTTATTATAGTTTTCGCTCCCTCTACTCCTCCCAGTTACTTCCTATATCCCATCTCTTCCCCTCTGGATTTGCTCCCTTTCTGTCTCTCATTAGAAATGAACAGACTTCTAAGAGATAGCAACCAAATATGACAAAATGATATGTAATAAGATGAAGCTAAAACTCTCATATTAAGATGGACACAGAAATCCAACAGGAGGAAAAGAGTCCCAAGAGCAGACACAAGAGTCAGAGACCCACTCATTCTCAGAGTCAAGAGTTCCATAAAAATACTTAGCTAATAGTTATAATAAATATGCAGAGGGGCTGGTGTAGATCTATGTGTGGCCTGTGTTTGCTGCTTCAGTCTCTATGAGCTCATATGTACCTTGCTTTGATTCCAAGAGCGATGCTGTCCTGGTGTCCTTCATCTCAAAATATTTCTGCCTCCTCTGGCACAGAATTCCCTGAGCTCTGAGTGGAGGAATTTGATAAAGACTTCCAATTTAGACTCTCTCTCTGCATAATGTCTGGCTGTAGGTCTCTGCATCTGCTCCCATCTGCTGCCAGAGGAAGCCTTTCTGATGAGGACTGCATAAGGCACTGATCTATGAATATAGCAGAATATCATTAGGAAGTATTTTATTGATTTTTTTAGGACAGTTGTGTTTGGTTTTACCTTATCTCTGGGCTATCTAGTCTCCAGTTCTTAGTTATCCAAGCAGTGTTTGGTATGAGTTCCTCCTCATTAAAGGGGTCTTAGGTCAAATCAGACATTGGTTGGCTACTCCCNNAAGTTCTGTGCCACCATTGCCTTAGCATATTTTGCAGACAGGACAGATTTTAGGTCAAAGATTTTGTGGCTGGTTTGGTGTCCACATTCTCTTTTGGTAGCCTGCAGAGTACCTTCCCACACCAAAGAGACTAGAACATAGGGATGAAGGCTCCATGCAGGCACCAGTTCAGCTTCTCCATGTTCAATGAGTTGCATGGATGTTGTCCTCGGCAATGGGGACCCAAAAATCAGTTTGTATTGTTTGTTTTTGTTCTTTTGGCTCTTTTCTCTTACACTCTCTTTAAAGACTTAATTTTATAAATTATTTATTCTTTTCTATGATTATACCCTTTTTCTTTTCTAAAGCCTACACACATTGTTAAACACACTGTAGCCTGTTTAGAGGTTTTTCCTTCTGGACCTCTTTCATTGCATACCTTCAACCTTTTTTGACCATATGAGCAAAACCTTAAACTGCTAACCTACACCTGGATCCTCCACACTCAGCTCTCAGCCAGCTATGTCCACTTCTCTCTGGTTGTGAAAATCAAGTGTGAAACTCACGGCTGGGTAGGTTTGTCTGACCAGAAACTGCATTCAACCTTCCTAGAGCTCTAGAACGCTGATGCTTGCATTGCAGCAGGTATTTTTTGTTTCTATTTATTGTGAAAAAAAACTGTTTAAGTGCTCTGCTGTACAGAAGGGTTTCTTAAAGGAGTGTATCTTTTTTTTTTCAGCTTTCTCAGGCCCCAGGGGTATTTGAGCCCCACNTTGGGTGCCAAAATGCTGTTGGTTGGTTTCGCTCTTTTGTAGGGCATGCCACCCAGCTCCCAAATAAATCACTCATTGAGAGATTTGTTCTTACTTAAAAGTGCTAAGTTTTAGTTTGGCTTGTTGCTAGCCAGCTTTCTTAACTTTAAATTATCCTGTCTATCTTTTGCCTCTGGGCTTTTACCTTTTCTTACTTCTGTAAATCTTACTCTTACTCTGTGGCTTGCTGTATAGCTGGGTGGCTGGCCCCTGGAGTCCTCCTCCTTCTCTGGTTACTTCTCCTTTTTTCCCCAGATTTCTCCTTCTATACATTCTCTCTGCCTGCCATCCCCACCTATCCTTTCTCCTGCCTTGCTATTGACCATTCAGTTCTTTATTAGACCATTAGGTGTTTTAGACAGGCACAGTAACAAAGCTTCACAGAGTTAAACAAATNCAACATAAACAAAAGTAACACATCTTAAAATAATATTCTACAACAAGTTTGTGAAGACCAACCTTTGTCTTAGCATCAGCCTCCATTGTTAGGGAATTTTCNTGGAATCCCTTGGCCAACAACTCAATGGAATGAGACCCTGTCCCTCCACTGGAAGCCTTTTCTGGCTACAAGGGATGGCCAGTTCAGACTCCATATCCCTCATTACTAGGAGTACTCATAGGTTCCAGGAATTTTCCACTGCACTAGGTTTTCACACTGCCCTCTAAAATTTTCCCAATTCCAGGTATCTCTCCCAGCACTCTCTCTCTCTTTCCATCCCATTCCCCATCCCAAACACACCTATTCTCTCCCTCTCCCATTACCACCTGCCTGCAGTCCACACATAAGTATAAAATCTATTCTATTTCCCCCTCCCAGGGAGATCCACGCTTCCCCCTCTCCATCCTCTTAACCTAACCTCTCTGAATCTAAAGGTTGTAGATTTGTTATCATTTACTTAATAGATGATATCAATGTATAAGTGAATACATACCATATTTGTCTTTCTGGGTCTGAATTGCCTCACTCAGGGTGATTTTTTTTCTAGTTCCACCCATTTGTCTAAAAATTTCATGATGTCATTGTCTTTAACAGCTGAGTAATACTCCATTGTGTAAACCTACCGCATTTTATTTATCCATTCTTCAGCTGAGAGACAACAATGTTGTTTCCAGTTTCTAGCTATTATGAATGAAGNTGCTATGAACATAGTTGATCAAGTGTCCTTATGATAGGATGAAGCATCCTTTATGTATAAGCCTAAGAATGGTATAGCTGGATCTGGAGGTAGACCAATCCCCAACTTTCTGAGGAACCACCATATTGGTTTTCACAGTGGCTGTGTAAGTTTGCACTCTCAGCANTGGAGTAGTATTCCCCTTGCTCCACATCCTCACCAGCATGAGCTGTCACTTGTGTTTTTGATCTTAGCCATTCTAACAGTTGTAAGCTGGGATCTCAAGATGGTTTTGATTTACATTTCCTTGATGGCTTATGATATTAAACATTTCTCAGTCATTTGAGGTTTCTCTATTGAGAATTCCATATAGATCTGTACCTTGTTTTTTAATTGGATTATTATTTTTTGGGTGTCTAGTTTCTTGAGTTCTTCATATGTTTTGGAAATTATTCCTGTATNAGATATGGAGTTAGTAAAATCTTTTCCAATTCTGCAGGCTGCTGCTTTGTCTGATTGACAGTGTCTTTTCCCTTACAGAAGCTTTCCAGTTTCATGAGGTCCCATTTATTAACTGTTAATCTTAGTGTCTGCCATATCAGTGTTCTGTTCAAAAAGTCTTCTCCATCGCCAATGAGTTCAAGGCTGTTCCCCATTTCTCTTTTCTCAGATTCAATGTATCTGGTTTTATGTTGAGGTCTTTGATCCACCTGGACTTGAGATTTCTGTACCATATGTGTAGATTTATTTGTATTCTTCTACATGCAGACATGTAGAAGACCAGTTTGACCAGCACCATTTGCTGAAGATGCTGCCTTTTTTCTAGTGTGTATTTCTGGCTTCTTTATAAAAAAAAATCAGGTATTCATATGTGTGTGGATTTATGTCTGCGTCTTGAATTCCATCCCATTAATAAACATGTCTGTTTTTAATGCTAATTTCATATGTTTCTTTCTACTATAGTTTTGATTTATAATTTGAAATCAGGGATGATGATACCTCCAACAGTTTTCTTATTGTTCAGGATTGTTTTAGCTACCCTGGATTTTTTGTTTTCCATATGAATTTAAGAATTTCCCTTTCAAAGTCTANGAAGAATTGTGTTGGAATTTTGATGGGGATTGTATCAACTCTGTAGATTGCTTTTAGTAGTATGGCCTACCAATCCATGAACATGGGAGATCTTTCTATCTTCTGATATCTTCTTTCATTTTTTTCTTCAAAGANTTGAAGTTTTTATCGTGAAAATCTTTTACTTGCTTGGTTAGAGTTAATCCAAGATATTTTATATTTTTGAGGTTATTGTGAAGAATGTTTTTCCCTGATTTCTTTCTCAGTCTGTTTGTCATTTGTATATGAGAGCTACTGATTATTATTTTTTTTTAGTTAATCTTGTATCCAGCCACTTCAATGAAAGTGTTTATAGCTGTAGGAGTTTCCTGGTGGAACTTTAAGAATCGCTTATGTATATTATCATATCATCTGTATACAACAATACTTGGACTTCCTCCTTTCCAATTTTGTATCCCTTAATCTCCTTCAGTTGTCTTAATATTCTAGCTACAACTTCAAGTACTGTATTTNATAGATATTGGGAGAGTGGATAGCTTTATCTTGTTCCTTATTTTACTGGAATTGCTTTGAGTTTCTCTCCATTTAATTTGATGTTGGCTATATAGGCTTGCTATTAATTGCATTTATTATGTTTAGGTATATGCCTTGTATGCCTAATCTCTCTAGGACTTCTATCATGAGCAGGAGTTAGATTTTGTCAAAGACCTTTTCTGCATCTAATGAGATGACCATCTGGGTTTTTTTTCTTTCAGTTTAAGAGATGAATTGCATTTACTGATTTTCATATATTTAACAATCCCTACATCTCTTGGATGAAGCCTAATTGATCATGATGGATGATCCTTTTGATGTGTTCTTGGATTCTNTTTGAAAATATCTTATTGAATATTTTTCATCTATGTTCATATGGGAAATTAGTCTGTAATTCTCTTTCTTTGTTGAGGCTTTATGTGGTTTGGGTATCAGGGTAACTGTGGCTTCATAAAATGAATTGAGAAACTTTCCTTCTGTTTCTATTTTGTGAAATAATTTGAGAGGTATTGGCAGTAACTCTTCTTTCAAAGTTAGTTGAGTTGGTTGAATTCTCTGCTAAAACTATCTGGCCCTTGACATTTTTTTTTTTTTTTTGGTTAGGAGGCTTTTAATGACAACTTCTATTTTATTAGAGGTTATAGATCTATTCTGATCTTGATTTAACTTTGATAAGTGATGCCTATTGAGAAAATTATCCATTTCCTTAGATATTCCAGTTTGGTGGAGTACAGGTTTTGAAAGGATGTCCTTATGATTTTCTCA
>LZPO01044614.1:65820-76083 GCA_001675575.1 Neotoma lepida
GGTATGTACTCACTTATAAGTGGATATTAGTTGTTAGGTAAATGATAAACAAGCTACAATCTGCAGACACAGAAAGGTTCAGTAAAGAAAAGGGGGAGGGGAAAGAACATGGATCTCCCTAGGAAGAGNAAATTGAATAGATTTTATGGGTGGACTGTGGGACAGTTGGGGATAGGAGAGGGAGGAATCAGGTGTTGAGAGGGACATGGGATGGAGGGAGAGAATGCTGGGAGACATGGCTGGAATTGGACATCACNTGTTGTCGGGGAGAGTGTGAAAACCCAGTGTGGTGGAAACCTTATATCCAACTGGTGGGACTGTACACTGGTGTGTCCACTATAGAAATTCTTATGGAAATTTCTCAAAAGACTGAAAATATCTGCCATATGATTAAGACATACCTCTTGGATATACACCCAAAGTATTCCACACCTGCATACTACAGAGATACTTGCACAACCAGATTGTTGTGTAACAACTATTCACAATGGCCAAGGTAGTCAACCAGCCTAGAGGTCCATCAATAGATTAATAGATAAAAATATGGTACATATTCACACTGGAATTCATTCAGCTATAAAGAATGAAATTATGTCATTGGAAAGAAAATGCATGAAACAAGAGGTCATTATGTTAAATGAAATAAAGCAGACTCAAAAAGACAAAATATCAAATGTTCTCTCATATACAGAATCTATATTTACATATATATATACACAGACATATATGCATATCAATACATGCTCATATATATGTATATTACATATGACATGATATCAGAATACTATGGGAACAAGGAAAAGATCTAAAAGGAGGGCATGGGTGAAACTAGATATGGTAATGGAATATATGCTTTATGAAAGCAGAGGGAGGTGTATTTGAGAAGAGGAAAGGGAACCAAAGAGAGGAGGAAGGGCNGAGGGGGGAAGGGGAGGAGTGATCAAACAGTGTGCATTTTCTCATATAATGTAAAATTATTTTTACTGGATGTTACTTTCAAACTGCTAAGGACTTTTGCCAAATTACATAGCTTTCCTTTTTTCTTAATGAATGATTGTATACTGCATTGTTATACGACTTTCTCTCTTGCCTCAAATAGAGCAACCTAATTTCATATTCTCCCCTTTTTTCTCTTGGTGTATATGTATGTATTTAATTATTTACTAAAATTACTCACCACACAGATAACTTTATAAAGCAATATGTTGCCCACAGAATATTTTTGATGAGAAAATGCACAGATGTAAAAAGTTGTGAGAGTCTTTCCACAATTAATTAATTAATTAATTATGTGTGTTCTGCCTGCATACAGGTCTGTGGATGCCTGGTGCCCATGAAAACCAGAAGACAGCATCTGAGCCCTTGGAACTAGAGATACAGGTGGATGTGAGCTGCCATGTGAGTGCTTGGACTCAAACCCAGGTCCTCTGGAAGTGCAACCAGTGCTGAGCCATCTCTCCAGCCCTGAATTCTGAGATTCTTAATGCTACTACTAGCTAAAAGAAACAATGAGAATGGTAAGAATTTGGTCTAATTGAGGGTGCCAAGGTACAAGATTTAAAGTGTAGAATCCACCAATTTTTTTACTGTGTCACTTGGGAAAGTGTCTTTCTAAATATCAGTTTCCTATTTAGAAATGAAGACACTATATTTCTACAATTTTCATTTCTGGGCTTAAATCGAATGGCATGGGTTTTGTTGTCACACTGGTAACTGAATAGTGGGATAATGTGGTTCTGGTGTTCTTTTAAGATTTTCTTCAATGATTCTATTTAAAAGAAATTATGTATCTTAACTTACTTTTCTCTCGGCACTTATAACATCTGACACTTTATTGTGTGTTTTTCATACATACATCTTTCTCTATGTCTATGCATGGAAGTCTATACAAATTCTATGTGAGTAGGGGCTTTGCTTTATAGACTACTGCATCAACAAAGCCTATTATAGTTTCTGAAACAAAATACTCACTTTAATAAATGGTATTGGCTAAAATGATGAATTCTTTGTCTTACCTAGTAGAAATTGTTGATTAGCAAAAAATTATCAGTCTCCAACAAAATGCTTGTGTTTCTAAGTTACAACTCTACTTTGACTCTGTGTAAGAAATAATACCATTTCAAAGTTTAAATGATTTCCCAAGTGATGACCTATTATGAGCAACACTGTACATGATGCTCTTTCTTTGATGTTTTACTCTACCTTGAAAAAGAACTTTCTTTCCAGGATCAGCATTTCTTATCAGCATCTAGTTTTGAGCTTCCTGTCCAATGCCACCAGGCCAAGACTGTGTAGCACCCACAGTCCAATTTAATCTCCCCTGCTACCTCTTTACAATTTCTACTTGGCAGGATTGGTGCCTTAGTTAGGGTTTTTATTGCTGTGAAGAGACACCATGACCATGGCAACTCTTATAAAGGAAAACATTTCATTGAGGTGGCTTACAGTTTCAGAAGTTCAGTCCATTATCATCATGCCAGGGAGAATGACAGCGGCAGGCAGGCAGACATGGTGCTGGAGAAATAACCAAGTGCTCTACATCTTGCAGGCAACAGGAAGTGGAGTGACTGTCACACAGAGCAACAGTTGAGAAATATGCCTCAAAGCCCAGCCCCAACTTCCTCCAACAAAACCACACCTCCTAATAGTGCCACTCCTTAGGAGATTATGGGAGTCAATTACATTCAAACTACCACATTTGGTCTGATTAATTTCTTAGATAAAACTACTATCTCCATTAAGAAGAGACTAAGTAAACACAGAAGTCTCTCCAAAGTCTAATGCTGTGAGGTTCCAAGTGATACATCTTTGGAAAGCCTGAGCAGTATATTAGAGGGATAAAACACTTCAAAATAGTTTTTAATTTGAAACATCTGTTTCTGAAAACAAGTTTAAATGTAAAACAGAAGTCATCTAATCAGAGATTAAGACCTGAAATATGATTTGCCACTTAAAAGCCAATGTTTATTGATTTTCTGGCACATTTAAAATTAAATTAAACATTATTTGGTTATCATAGCAAAGCTAAATTAGAATTAATGATGTTTACAATGAAATTGACATTTCTAACAATTTTTATTTATTTCAATTGTGTCACTTTAATACACAGCCCATTACTCTGAACTTATCTTCTAAATGAGTTAATAATTACTGTATATACTGTTTATTTTCAAACTATCAGATTTTTCTGTTTGCTGTCAGTGGTAGGCAAATATTTAACATGATGTTTTCCCTTACAATTAGCATTATTCAATAGTGGCAAAAAATAAAATAAATTTACTGAAATTATGTAATCATTAATAACAAATCCTAGTCAGCTGGTGATTTATGACTGTATAAGGTTCTAAATTATCTTTACAGTGGTTTTACACAATGTTAGTCACTTTTTGTTACTTCTTTGCTTCTGTTTTGTCAGAATGTCAAAGTCAGCATTTTCCTGCCATAATCGTGAATTGGAAAAGAGTTTTTCCTTCTACTAGCAGGCTCCCAAAGCTTTGGACTAAAACAACTATCTTACGTCTCACCATCCTGTGTTGACAGCCTCACATGGGCTGTTCCACTGCAGCAGATTATGTTGACTGAGGTTCAGTCTCTGAGGATGACTGGAGGTAGAGTGTCCAACAAAGTCCATGCACACTCCAAGCAGTATTTTCAGGTAGAAGGCTGGGGGGGGGGATTTCCCTGTGCAGTGTGATTTTGTCATGATGTGATGTGATGTTTCTCACTGCCCAGGGGCCTGGGGCCTGAGTTCCAGTAGCAAGTATTTCTACAGAGAGGAAGCACATGGAGCTAATCTTAAGGACTAGATTGACACAATGTTAGCTCCATTATTTTTTATTGAAAAAAGCTATACTAAGACCTAATTATAGGGGAAACAAAAACAAACTATATAAAATGAGAGATTTCACTAATGTGCAACCTANAATAANTATGTAATTTTTAACTTTATTTGCTCTCTACAACTTGGACAAGTTAGAAATAATCTCTGTTAAAACATTCAGAAAAAAATGAAAGTGGTATTAAGATTTAGAGACATTTCTACAAGTGTTCTATCTATCTTCTATCTACCTATCATCCATCTATTGTCTATTATGATTATCCGTACTTTTCTTTATTTATATATTTATTGGTTTTAACCTATTTGGAGCTCTTGAACTTTTAGATTGATGACTTTTCTCTAATTTGAAATATTTCTAGTCATTTTAATTCAAATAGCTTTAAAGCCCCNTCTGCCTTCTCCTTTCTTCTTGAGCCTGAATTATATCCAAGTAAGGGAGGCAGATTGGTCCTTATTGGGACAAACTGATGAGAATATACATAGTGTCTCTTCCTGTGATTTGGACTTAGATTAAGGTGGTGGTTGTCTAAAAGTTTTCTACTTTTCCAGATTACTCTTCTCTTGGTCCCTTGTTTAGAAAGCTGTTTACACACAGCAGGAATTGAGCAAAATGTGTGTATTTGATACAGAACTGTTTTTTTCTTTTTTTTTCCTTTACTTCACATCCCATGATGTTACAATGTTACATCCCAAATGTTACAATGACTTCTCAAACATTATTCCTAACAGCTAGGATATTGTGTAGCTATTTCCTCCAGATGCAAATATACCCTTCTATAGGGGAGAAGAAAGCTAAGGGAGACTCATTTATTCACAAATAACTTTCAATACTTAGCAGGTGTCTCCTGTAGGGTATATGAACTGACAATTTCAAGAGAAGGAAGGACCCTCTGGTGGCATAGCTGACTTGCAACTTGTACAGGAGACTCTAGTAATGCAGCTTTCATGAGCTGTCACCCATGCTAGGGTAGGCCTTTTAGTGCTGCCGCTACCAGATTCACCCGTGTTCCTGTAAGTATCACAAGGTAAACTCGCTGTTCACCAAGGCAGACTCAGAATTCTTATTTTGATCTGTCTTTGCTCTCTGTATCTAAGGTGAATAGAAGTAGACTCTCCAAAAAGAGTAATACAAAAAAAAATGCCTATAGAAAATTATCAGAGGAATTTCTGTGGATGCTAAAATTACATGAGACTTTGGGTTTATCTTTTGTCATCTGTCATCTCTAAGTGCCTCTGTGACAGGGAATTACTAGATAATTATTTATTAGATAAAAAAACCTAAGTGGCATTGCACGCACAACAGTGTTAAAACAGTGCCATATAAAGGCAATAAAGTCAAGTAACTATGCATAGTTTGGAAAACTTGACAGAAAAACTTTGTTTTTTTCATCTCTTCAATAGCAGCAAGTTTGTAAAAGTTGGATTCTTAGTTCCTCTCCCACAATTCAATATTTAAAGCACATCCCTTTATATCCTGTCTCTTTGTCTTCCATTCCACAGCCACCAAGTTATAGAACAGACAAACATTTCAGTTTGGATTTTCCCTTTTCTGTTATTATATTGTAAAGAACACAATCAAGACCATACTTAAGAATGTCATTTAAGCCGGGCGGTGGTGGCGCACGCCTTTAATCCCAGCACTAGGGAGGCAGAGGCAGGCGGATCTCTGTGAGTTCGAGGCCAGCCTGGCTACCGAGTGAGTTCCAGGAAAGGCGCAAAGCTACACAGAGAAACCCTGTCTCGAAAAATCAAAAAAAAAAAAAAAAAAAAAAAAGAATATCATTTAGTGACAGATGGTCACACAAAAATAACCAAGTTTTACCAAAATGACAGCAAAAGTGTCACATCTCTCTGAACATTGATAACAAGGAACAAGAGTGAAAGTCAAGGTTGTTATGCTCTTTATTCTCAGAACTGAAGGATAAGGTAAAAATACTTCATTGGATTCAGCCAATAGAATTCATTCTCTATTCTAAATCCTTAACATGTGAGCAGTTCGATTTGTACCCTCATGTACTAGCCCTTCAGTATAAAGACGTGCTCTTTCCCTCTGTGCTAGGCAAAATGTAACTTCTTAAGTGATTTTACCTCTCAGCTTCCTCATCTGTGAAATAATTGTAATTTTTTTCTTTCAGCTATGAAATCATTTTAACTAATGGCACTGTCTGTGCCTTACTGGGGTATTGTGGTTCTTGCTCACTCTCTTGGCTCATGCATCCCAGACACAGTTTGACTCAGGGTCAGCAGTAGCTTGGATCTGGAATGGTCTGCAAAAGTCCATCTATTAAAGGCTTGGTCCTTAGCTTGGTGCAATTGAGAGGTAGCAGAAAAGTAGGGGTGAGGCCAAGTGCTTGGTTTTAGGTCATTGGTGGTACGCTCTTGAGAAGCATTGTATATCCCATCCCTCCTCCTTTTCCTCTTCCTCCTTCTCTTCTTCTTCTTCTTCATCTTGACTCCTTCCTCCATCTTTCCCTTCCTCCCTCCCTCCCTCTCCCATAGCTGTGAAGGGAATAGGTTTCCCTCACTATATGCTTCCATTATGACATGCTCTCTTTCCACAGACCTCAAAGCAACAGGACTGCTCAATCATGGATTAAAATCTCCAAAACTGTGACCCCCAAATCAGCTTTTAATCTCTGTAAGTTAATTCTCTCAGTATTGTTTATTCTAATAAAAAAATTCACCAACATAGCATTCTTGTACATTTCTATTAGTTCAAATGCATTTGATACTTACATAATAAATTCAGTAGTTCAATCAGAAACTGATTGAAGATAAATACTTTGAATTTGCTAAATTGTTAGACAGCCCACCAGAGGTGACCACTTAGACACAGTTTAGAGCCAATTGAAAGTGTTTTTTCCAGCCACCTGGGACTACACTCAAGTATTAGAGACCCAAGTGTCCCAAATGTAAGGGGTTTTTGACGGGAAAAAAAAAAAAAACCACATCGTGGTAGCTTGCTTGGGAGCTGCAGTGGGGGGAGATTTTGCACAAGCAAGCAGAGTAACAGAAGCTAATATAAGCAGTTAGCTGGAAGTGGATGGTTTCTACACAAGCAGGCAGGTTAACAGAAAGAACCTAAGATAACTTGGCTGGGGCATCTTGACCTTGGGTTCCTAGAACAGAGTTCGCTAATTTTTCATGGGATTCTCCATCAAGAAGATCAAATTCTGGTCAAAACCTAAAATGACCTCAGCAAGAATACAAGATGGANAGACTACTGTACCTTCTTGCCCTATCACAAAATATTTGTATAATGAAATTCAGTATGAAATATTTATGATTTATAAACTGTAAATCCTTATTGTACAATAACCTTCTGATTTGGGTAAAAGGGCCTCTAGCTACTGACATAAAACAACAAACAAGANGTTTCTCTATTTCCAAATCAGATGCAAGATGGCAGGAACTTCTGGGGTTAAGACAATGTTCCCTCAACAAGATAACAGGATGTTTAAGCCTAAAGTAATAGGCTTAAACTATTAGTAAATAGTAAAGTAATAGGCTTAAAAAATGTGACACGTTTCAAAAAGCAACGTGTCACATTTTTGTTGTTCATGTTAATTAAATCCAAACATATAAATTATTTCCACTTATGCATTTCTTTATTCATTCAACTGACATTGTATCAAGCACTAAAATATATGTTTGGGACATCATTATTTTCATGAATCTTAAGACATTACTATAGGTGTATTTCCAGAAAACAAATTTTTAAAAATTTCTTTTATTTTAATATTATAATACATTTACTTCATTTCTCACTTTCTTTTCCTCCCACCAAACTCTCCCATATACCTCTCCTTGTTCGCTTTACCTCTTTTTACACACACACATGAATATACACATTTATTTCTAAATACACAATACAATCTGCTTAGTCTATATAATATTACTTGTATGTATGTTTTAATAGATGACCACTTGGTATTGGATAACTAAATGATGTGCTCTCCCTGAGGAATACTACCTCTCCTATTCTCAACATTCTTCAGTTGCCTGTGGTTATTTGTGTCAAGTTCAGGCCTCATGGGTTTTCTGCAGTCCACATTAGCAAGCCTATTGTTGTTGTCCTTACTCAGCTCATGTTTAAGCAGTCATGTTGGTGAGAATTTAGGGAGATTTCTAAGAATNTAGCTTCTGACATTCTTATAAGACACAATCTCTGATCCTCTGGGACTTACAATCTTTCTACCCCCTCTTCTGAAGTATTCCCTGGGCCCCAGGTGCAGTTGTTTTATAGATATATCCACCAGGAATGGGCTTCATAACTTTCCGTTTTGNTTAGTTTGGTTTTCTGTAATGGTTCCCATGTCTTATAAAGTGAAGTCTCTTTGATGACTTCATGGTAAGAAGTACACTTATCTGTGAGTATAAGGATACATATTTAGAATGTAGCTAAGGGTTATTCTAATTTAATAAAGTAGCAGTTATAAGTTCTCCTCCAAGATCCATGACTTCACTAGCCCTGGGTAGTTGACTAGGTTTTCACTACCAAGCATGATTTCTCTCTAATTGAGTGGGCCTTAAGTTCAATTAGAGAGATATTGGTTACTACCAGAGTGTATGCACCACTACTGCACCCTTAGGGCTGCTGCAATTTACAGGTGTCATGGTTAGATAGGGTTATTGGTTGCTTCTCTCCTTTGGAAAATTCCATGGTGCCTTCTAATCCTCAAGGAGGAGGATTTCATGTCAGNTGTTCTGTTCTGTATCTGAAGAGCATAGCAGAAGCCTATAATGATTTAAGAGTCTCTTGGACAGCCCTGACCAACAACTGAAAAGGAGGCTTCTCNTGCCTGATGTTGGGATTTTTGCTAGATAGTCTATGGCTTTTGGAGGAAGTATTGTCTCCTCAGATGGGAAAATTTCAGTAAAACTATATATGTATATTTTATACAAAATTACATATATAATAGGTTTTTAGGTAGATAGTTAATAGTTTGATACTTTATAATTTTTTCAGGTATCCATACTGTTATTTTATTCTTTTTCTCTTTTTATTTATCACACACATCCTTAACTAAAGCCCCCCTTGGAACTAGAAAAGATCATATTGAGAGAGGTAACTCAGACCACAAAAGATAAACATTTCATGTTGTGTCTTGAGGCTCATAGCTCCAAATCTTCAGATGTCAGTACATAGCCTGTAGTAACTAAAAACCTAGGAATGTAGAATGTGACCATTACCAGGATTTGGGGAGCTATAGAGAGAGGAATAGCAAAGTATAAGTAATCTTATCAGATAAATGGGAANAGAGGGAGATCCTTAGGGAGAGAGAGGGAGGTTAATACAGAAGGAAGGTGTGAGGAGAGTAAAGAGAAGTAGCAAGATATAATTGATCTGATTGGGGAAATGGGAAAAAGGGATACTGCTTTGGAAAGAGTGAGGGAAATAAACACAGGAAGAGGGAAATGCACAAAATAACAATATGTATAGCTGAAAAACCATACATATCATACTACTAACTGTTTACCTAAAGAAAAAGTTATAATGAACATAATTTAATATATAAATATACATATATATTTTTAATGAATTTTTCTCATCTGGACTGATGGTATTCTCTCCAAAGTCACACACACACACACACACACACACACACACACACACACACACACAAATTAATACCAGACATAAGAAGCCCTCTTTTGAGTTGTTGGCCAGGCGTCCCTAAGAGACTTTCAAAACATACAGCCTGCTGCTATTGCACTGGGTGGGTCCCTAGAGGTGGAAGGTAAGTCCCCATTGCTGAAGATACCATGCACTTCANAAACAGTTTCCAGAGACCCCTGAGTTGAAACTGATCTGAGTGCCCCTTCCCTGAAGACTAAGTTTCATGGTAACAGAAATCTCCAATTCAAGCTCCCACAGGAGGGAGACAACCAATAGTCCTACCCAGCTGTATGATGCCTATGAACCACATCAATGACCAGCATGGCACAATAACATTGCAAGTGCAGTAGTGGCACACATACATTGGCAGTAACCAGCTGTCTCTATTTAGACTTCAGACCTCCTAAACAAGAAGGATACCATGCCTGGCACTGGAAACCCAGCTAACTCAGTGCTAGCAAAATCATGATCATTGGAGGAGAATTTATAACCACTAATTTACTAGTCATCGGAGGAGAATCTATAACCACTAATTTACTAAACTAGCATAATCCTTAACAACAATCTATAAACATTTGTCCTTATACCTACAGATAAATATACTCTTCACCCTTCATCAAGGAAAATTCTCTTTGCAACAGATGGGGAACACTACAGAAAACCACAAGTAATCAATAGGCAGAGTTGTGGAGCCCAGTCCCAATGGACACATCCACAAAACACTACCACACTTATGACTCAGGGAACATTGAGGAAGAGAGGTAGAAAAATACAAGAGCTAGAGGATTAGGGACTTTGATGTGAT
>LZPO01044614.1:97243-119547 GCA_001675575.1 Neotoma lepida
TTGTTGGATGAAGTATGTCACTGGAGGTGAGCTTTGAGCTTTCCAAAGGCTCAGCTAGGCCCAGATGCTTTTCACCCTTTCTGCTGCCTGCAGATCTAGATATAGAACCCTCCAGCTACCATGTCATTGTGGGTGCCAGCATGATCTCAGCCATGAGGATAATGGACTAAGCCTCTGAAATTGTAAGCAAGCCCCAGTTAAATGCTTTCCTTTATAAGAGATGCCATTGCCATGGTGTCTCTTCACAGCAAGAGAACTTTGATTAAGACAATGACTTTAACCTGTAATCTTCATTCCCAAACCTGAGTGTAATAAACGTTACATGCCACCATTACTGAGGACAATACTCAGACTCTGACTTCATTTACCTGTGTACCTGTGTATCAGCCTGTCCTCACTCAGCTCTGTTCTTATTCTGCTTTGCTTTGTGCTCCCACGTGTTGTCAGAAGAAACCTGTGATTTTTAGACACCTTTGCTGCAACACCTGTGGAAGGAAGGATGCTCACCACAGGNAAAGCCGGGAAACTGCACTCAGCGGCGGGATCTGTCAGTTTGGAAATTGAGCATCTTCACTGCTCAGGCGGTCTCAGTCCTGACTGAGCCTGTGGGTCTGGAAGACCCTTCTGTGGAGGGTCTATGTACCANCACAAACCGTTGGCCTGGATGAGTCTCTGAAAACTATGGCAACTGAGATGCTTACTGCCTAGCCCTTTGATCCATTTCTTCATTCTCACAAGCTTGACTGTAGCGTTAGTTCTGAGAACCTTTCCTACTTAGCCGTTTTCCTTCCTCTCTTTATCTATAATATGTGCTACTTANAGGGCCCAAGGCAGCTTGACTGCACTGCAGTCATGACAGGCTCAATGGAGACCAGTCAGAGAGTAGGCCTAAATNTGTTTACTCTAAGACAACACCCGTTCCAGAAAAAAAAGAAACTGACACCACCCTGGAATGGGCCAATCAGCATCCAGGGGGAAAATANCTAACATTCCAACCATTATAGATAAGAGCAGTAGATGTCCCTTAGCCCAGCACACACCTATCCCCTTTCACCAAGACACCCCTAGACAAATGTCAGCCAATCAGGNGCCCTGAAACTTGGAAATCCCCTCACTCCAACCTCAGCTANGATAAAAACTCTTCCCCAACCAGANTCAGGTCTCTCTGATCATACCACTGTGTCGAACAGACANAGGGTCCAAGCTCAAGCTTGAATAAAGACTCTTTGNTTTTGCATATGGACTCAGACTCCTTGGTGGTCTCTAGGNGGTTCCACGACTTGGGCATAACACTACCACCACCCCCAAGACATCCCTTGGATTTCTAGATTCATCTTGATATCTACTTCCCAGGGAACAGGAGCTTACACATCTGCAATTGCTTCCGACTACCTTCAGCCAGTGGGGCACACTTGGAGGGAGCNCGGAGAGAACCTGGAGAAACTGGAACACTGTTCTCCCCTCCACTTCTGCTTCCAGGGGATCCAGTGGTATCAGCAGTTTAACATACAGTCAGGACTTTGTTTGTCTCACTGTCTTTTATTCNTCCAAGTAACCCGTTGATGAAAGTGGCCAACATATTTTTTTACATAGTAAATGAACTCCTATTGCTCCCATTGTCCCACTAGAAGAAAACTTGATTCTCTGGCTATTCAATGGCTTCCCTTCAAACTGCTTTCTGAAATGGGCATTTCTTTTTATCTGTCCATCCTATTCTTCTAATATATTAATAGTTTGTATACTCTTATTTCTCTTCACATAGTATAAATCTTTCACTTTTTACTAACATATTAATAGTTTCTATGGCCCTAATAACATACCTGAGGCTAGATACTTGAGAAATGGTGGAGATTTACCAATGCTCTTTTGAGACATGNTTCCATGGAAACATTAATACCAAGAGTAATGACCTGATGTCCTCCACCTATAGGTCCCATCACTTTGAACATTATCAATCCAGGGAACAAGATCAGCATGTGAAACCTATTGAGACACACTCAAAAACAACCAAACAAGAGCATATCATAATAGGCTAACACCTTTTTTTTCCTTAGCAGTGAGTACCTCAGGTTGAGAACATCTCTTCTGCTGCCCAGCCATCAACCTTTAGGATCACATAAGAAANTTTGTTTCTACCAGTCAGGACCCTTTGNAGGAGGTTTTAGGAATTGGAGGAAGACAGGAAATCTTTTCAAATGCAGTATCCCAAGACTCTGGAGGCCAGTGGTTTCATTGCTAGAAACTATGAATAAAGCCAACACCAGATGAGGCTGTCTTGAAAGATAGTCTTTGACTTAGCAAAATGACTCAGTGAGTAAAAGCACTTGCTGCCAAGGCTGGTGATCTGATTTTAATCCCTGGGACCCTCAAATAGTCATCATCTAAAATCTACACATATGCCATGGCACATATAGCCCATTCAAATAATAATAATAATAATAATAATAATAATAATAATAATAATAATAAATGAATGAATGAATGTAATAAAAATAGTCCTTGGTGACATTTTTAAAATTGTGGGTTGTATATACAGATTTTTACTATAAAGTTCAGTCCAATTCACAAAATTCTCAAATTATGAAATTATATTTTTTGTCCTGCCCTTATAAAAGAGAGATTTGGGTAAAGTAGCAGCAGAGGTATGCTCATAAAAGCAGCTCTGGGTCACGATATCAGAGAAGGAGGACAGATCTAGGTGTAAACACTTGCTGAAGAGTGAGGAACTTGAAAAACATGACAGCCAACAGAAGGTGACTTGCTTCTGTCAATTCGTTTGAGTTCTTGCTCNTTCTGATGATGTCTATGGCATCTACTCTTCTTACATTGTCATCCCCAACTCTTTGAAGTCAACCCTTTGCTTGTCTACCTCCTAGTGCTGACTTCTTTCACTAAGCTCTCTGGCTTAATTAAACTCAGTTCATGAAATACTATTTGTGGTAGGAAACAAATGAGACTGTAAAGGCCTATGAATAATTTCAGGAAGTGACAGCTAAATAGTTACAATGTGTCTGTAGATTTTGAGTGAATCGCTAGAGTGTATGTTTCCTTCAACGGTACTTGTTATGTTAGTTTAAGTCATGAATATGGTCATATCATGAACAGAGAGGTCACTGACAGGTACCAGTTTCAGCTAGGATTACATCTCAGTAATTTTTTTTTTTTTGGATTGCATACATTTGACTTAGATTGGAAAGACTTTTCTATCACATGCATTCTCTGAGTTTTTAGAAATGAGCTGGTCATCCACTGGCTTTCTGCCTCAATTTTCTGAGTGTTTTGTGAATTGCCATACACAGTTCCTGTGGCAGTTCACTCTCAGGAGAACTAGTCAGGATTGCATAATAACTATATTACTGTCTTCCAAGGACAGAGTCCTCTGCCTGAGTCATGATCGAAACCCTAGTATGTGCACTACCAAGTAGAGGTCTGCTCGATTCAGTTAGAACTTTTGAAAAGAACCAAAGAGACTGGCATGCGCTGCTTGCTCAGANTGAATGATTTCACGTCTCTAATTCTTAAAGAGGGGGGTAACNGCGCATGCTTTTCATCCTAGCCCTCTGGAGGCAGAGGAAGAAAAATGTGGAGGAGGAGTTTGAGGCCAGCCTGTTCTACAGAGAGAGTTCCAGGATAGCCTAGGATATACAGAGAAACCCTGTCTCAAAAATCCAAAATAATAATGATGATAATAATGATGATAAAAATAATAAATAAAATTAAAATGGCAACATACCCAGCTCTGGAGCTTCCAGCTAGAGGGCGCNGGCCTCTCACTTTAGAAGAATGAGTTGATATGAACAAATGCAAAAACATCATGGCATCTCCCCCTCCATATAGTGTTTGCAACTTCGCTGTCTCTTTCCTGTCAAGGAACATTGAAAATCCTTGTGTGCTTCTATCTTAACTAGCTCAGGAACACCAACATTCTAGCGNCATTAAAACATATTTGCATTACTGTTTCTTTATAGTTAGGTTGAAAGTTGTTTTCTCAATTGACTTCTTCATGTTAATATTATTTGAAGAGAATTTAAGATAATGGGCATTAGAAACTATGACTTCAATATGCATCACCTAGTAATTTGTAGACATGTATCTTAAAGTCTACCTCCTATGGGAGGACTGCCTGAGAAAGGCATGGCCATGCACAGAAGTGTCTACTCCTGCTGAGCATGTTTTCTTNCTCAGCCACTGTGTAGCTTATATAAATTCCTTTATTTAGTGATGATAATGAAAAGCCTAAGTTTTGGTGTTTTCAAAATATTGGTTCAAACATCTATGTTGCAAAGAGTCAAAACCAAAATGACCCATTCACAAAATGTGATCTGAACACAGAGTTCTCAAAAAAAAAGAAATAGAAATAGGTGAGAAATATCTAGAAAAATGTTTACTGTCNCTAGCAATTAGGGAAATGCAAATCAACACAACTCTGAGATTTCATCTTACCCCAGTCAGAANGGCAAATACTAACAAAACAACAGACAACAAACTATGGAGAGGATGTGGTGAAAGGAGAACACTCATTNAGGGCTGGTGGGATTGCAAACTGGTCCAGCACCTCTGGAAGTCAGTGTGGAGAACTCTCAAAAATCTTAGAGCAACTCTACCATATGACTCAGCTGTATCACTCCTTAGCACATGCCCAAAGGACTCAGCATCCTCCTTCACAGATACTTCCTTGTCTATGTTTATTGCTGCTCTAATCATAATAGCTAGGAAATGGAAACAACCTAAATGTGCTTCAGTTGACAAATGGATAAGGAAAATGGGGTACATACATATTATGGGATGCTATTCGGTTGCAAAGAAAAACAGGAAATTTGCAGGCAAATGAATAGAAGTAGAAATGATCATATTGAGTGAGGAAACTNAGATCCAGGAAAATACATCCATGTTCCCTCTCATTTGTGAATCATAGCTCCAAATCTTCAGATGTGAGCACACAACATAAACTAACCATAGAAACTAAGAAAGTAAAGGAAGATCATGGAAGATATATGAGAGCAATGGAGAAAGGAATACCAGGATATAAGTGATTTGAAGTGGGAAATGGGAAAAAAACAGAGGGGACTTTAATTAGGGAGGTATGAGGAAAAATACAGAAGGACAGAAAAGAGTAAAATAATAGTAAAGATGTCTGAAAAAGTCACAAGGAATCATATTATTACCTATCTACCTAAAATTATGTAAATATGTATATAAGTCTGTGTATACATATACATATACATTCACATGCAAATGTTTGTACAGTTTCAATGAATTTTTTTTATCTGGGCTGACAATGCTCTCCCCAGGTGCCACAGACTATCCAACAAACTCTCCAACACCAGGCATGGGAAGCCCCCTTTTGAGTTGTTAGTCAGAACTGTCCCTATTGCTGAAGACACCATGCACTTCAGACTCCAGACCCCAAGGACTTGAGATGAATCTAACCTGAAAGCCNTCTCCTTGAAGAGTAGCTTCCTGGTAGTACCAGAAGGTGTCATGGAAACTTCCATGGGCAGAATACAAACAATAGCCCTATCAAACTATGACACCTACAAATTTCAACAACCCTAAGTGTGCAATAGTGGTATACATGCCTTGGCCAATAGCTCTCTCATTGGACTTAAGGCCAACCCAACAAGAAGAAGACCATATCTGGTAGTGGAAACCTAGCCAGCTACCTAGAGCTAGTGAAGTCATGGATCTTGGAGAAGAAGCTACAACTGCCACTTTATTAAACAAGCATAACCCTTGACATTATTCTAAATATTTATCTTTATATTTACAGATAAGTAGAGTTCCTCGCCCCCTCCCCATTCAAGGAAATTTCTCTTTGCATTAGATGGAGGCCATTACAGAAAACCACAATCAATCAAAATGAAGAGCGCAAGAGATTTCATGGTGCCCAGTCCTGACTGACAGACACAACTCCTGCTTCTAAGGTTCAGGGATCATTGCAGAAGAGGGGGTGAAAGATTGTAAGAGTCAGAGGAACAGGAAATTTTCTGTGAGATTGTGTCTCCTAAAAACATCGAGGGGCTACACTCATGAATTCTTACCAACATGGCAGCCTAAACAAGACCTGAACAATGACGACAACACTAGTGAGTGTAACACATGGAAAAGGGAAAGCTTGTAGGGCNTCAACCTTGCTCACAGAAGTATGGGCAACTGTGGGATGCCAAGAACAGGAGAGCTAGTCTTCACAAAAAAGTGCCCTCATTGGGTATCCAATGCCAAGTGGTCAGCTTTGAGATCATATACATACAGGTAAAATTTGTGGACTGAACAGGTTGTATTTTTAATATGTTTAAGAATATATATATATATAAACAATTAAAGAATAGGAGGTCATAAATTTGAGAGAGAGTAAGGGGGCATCTTAGAAGAGAGAGAAAGTAGGAATGGGAAGGGATAAAATGATATATTAAAATCTCAAAAATAAAACATTATTAAAAATCTCATATAGAGCTACTTATACAGGGTGCCACCTTAGACTGTTTAAAATATTCCCTGCTAATCATTCTCCTTGTGGGGGTAACAAAAACTGCTTAATGGGTTGCTAGAGATTAAAGAAAGTATGTAAAGCACTTGGTATTTTATTTGTGCCTGGCACACAGGACATAATCATTGACTTTGTCCTCACCATCAACAGCAGAACCAGTAGCAGCTATTCCTGCCTGGAGCTACCTACAAGCATCTTTATACCATGATTATCTTGTACACATTACCATTCCTCTTTGGATGAAGGAACCAAGGTCCAAGATAAACTAACTGATGACTAGTGTGTGTGTGTGTGTGTGTGTGTGTGTGTGTGTGTGTGTGTGTGTGTGTTTTAGAGCTACATATGTCAAAGTGGAGTTCCCACTCTTTCCATTATTTTATACATATACATTATAATTTATGCTAATATAGGAGTTGCATTTTTTCTTCACCCCAAAACAACTTGGGTACATCTTTGCTGACATTTGGGTAGAACAATATTTTTGTTCCATTGGAATGGAGATAAATACACAGCACAATAAGGTTGTGCCAATAAGGTACTAAATACACACATGTATGGACATATGCACATACCCATGGCAATAAGTTCATATTAAAGTACTTATTTTATAATGTTAATAATACATGATTAAACTTGAACATCAAGTACTATGTTAAGTTTGTAAAGTAGTAAGAAAGACTAATGACTCACATATCTTTCTTTTCCTGTAACTTTTTTAGTGTTGCCAGNTTTTAACTTTCTGTACAGACTTGTATTTCCCTAGAGGNTCTGTCCGTACGATTAGGATGTTCTACTTTGTTGAAAAATAAAGAGTATTATATAACTGTGGCCTCATTTATATAACAGGGGCTGCTGTGGCTTGTGTTTAACACAGGACAGAGCTTCGAGGAAGCTTTTTAGAAAATGTAGCAGGGATTGTACCNGTTAAAACAGAGCAAAGTTGGATGTATCCCATCTCCCTGCCAGGGATTAGTCAGCATGATTGCACCTTTCTGAGAAATATAGATTATGATATACAAGCAGCATTTAATGCCATTGGCAATGGTAGTCACAATGTTATACATTGTTATATGTTATAGTCACAGGTAGTCACCTGTCCAAAAGTAGTTGAATATTTTTCAAACTTTTATATTTTATTTTTCATGTATGCATTCCACCAATATAATGTAAAAGATTAGTGGATAAGTCAGAAACAAAAGATTGCTTATATTTATTTCATACCAGGACAGAGCAATGTAAAACACCTTGGCTTCATTTATATATTGGTTAATTTAATTTCGGTGTGAGATTGTGTGTGTGTGTGTCTGTGTGTGTGTGTGTGTGTGTGTGTATGTGCATGTGTCTGTGTGCATGTACCAACTCCTTCTGACAATTCAGAGAATACAGGAACAAGGAGACAAGACAGGGAACTTTTTTTGCTAACCCTTGCCAAATCCACTCTTACAGGACAACAGGTAAACAAACCTACAGCCAAGAGGTATGCCTTTCAGCTCTTCTGAAAGTATTCTGACTGCTTTGTCAAGCTTTCTGTGTACTTTGCCACTTCAGTACTTGCCTGGAAACCACCACCAAAGTCATCAGAGAGCACTAAAAATATTTAATTAAGGTATGTAACATTAAATCAAATTATCTTGCAAGGACCTGGTTTGAAATGAGAAGCACCCCTGCCTCCCATCTCTTACTTTAAAAAGCTTAATGGTCTCATTCTTGCTATGGAAATCTGTGCTTTAAAAAAAAAAAGTCCTCTGAAACTCTCTGAAGTCTAGGAGAGGACTCACACATTTATATATATGTAAAATATTTCTTCCTGCTTTTTTGATGTTTATACAAAACTAAGAGAACAAGTCTAAACATGGAGTTTATAGCCGACTTTATATGAACTTGTAGTTTGTCATTTGTGTCTACAAGTTCAAATATACCACTCCCTATCTGTGACACTGAGCAAAGTTCTTGTCTTTCTTACATCTTNGTTTACTTTGTTATTCTTTTATTTAATAAGAAAAATAGTAATACAATCTACCACCTTAATTTATAAAGAATATAAATCAGTTTAATAAAGGGTTTTGATGAAGTACATAAACTGTATTGTTCAATTAATGGTTGATTACAAGAAAAAATATGAAATAGGGAAAGAGAGGTAATTTGAGCTTCAGCTCTTACATTTCCAGTCTAATCACATGTAGAGGTTGAANCAGTTGGAGAAAGGATGGTTTCTAAAGGATGGAATGTTAAAAAGAATTAGGCAAGCACAAATGAATAAATATTTCAGAAGCTCATAAAAATTACATAACACCACCATGAAGTTTTAGTTGTGGAGTGATTTTAATTTCTTTGTCTTTGTTTTCTTAACAGAGTGTCTCTTTCCTTTGANGAAGCAATTCTCAGAGATCATAATAACTTTTCAGTTGTAGAAACTNAGCTGAAGAGAGGGGAGCTAACTTTAAGAACCTAGAATTATGCTAACTCTTCCTATGCCTGGCAAAATCATAACTACGTCTGTCTGGCACCAGTGTCTCGCACCTCCTCCTCATAGACCAGTGCCAAAGGAATCCCCAAACACCCAGGTACTGTTTTCCTTTGCTCTGACGAATGTTGTAGCTTTGGTGCCTCCTGTTTCTTGTCAACTGGAAAGGACATTTATTTCTACCCTGCTCATAGTTTATCTCCCTCGCACTAGAATGCATATTCTACTATTAAATCTAAAACCGTCTGGACAGGTTGTTATAATGCCTCNTGGAGGGGAATGTTGACTGCTTCCTAACATGAAGAAGACCTAACTCAGGAAAAGGTATGACAGGTGGCTCCCTGACAATGTTTTCTTCTGACACAACCAATCACTTTCTGTGTGCTGAGNGCTGTAGCAGATGAATTTATTAGTTCCCTCTCCTCTTCCTCTGCCTTTTTATGCTGTGAAGCTTCATTGCCACTTTCATTTGGAAGTTATTGGGACTGACTTCTCTTTTGACTTCCCATAAAACTAAATTCTGTTGGGGAATTGCAAGGAGGGGGTGTCCTACAGTCCCACTTAAAAAAAAAGTCAGCAAGAACATGTTAGCTTTTCTTTCAGATTATTTAAATTATTATGCAATGATTATATTGGATTCTTAGAGACAGGTTATATGCTGTTACTGCAGTGCTACCAAAGAACTGTAATATATAACTATTAGGGGTTGACCAGATTGCAAGNCTCCTGCTCAGTGTTCATCTAATCATGTTTAATCCCTAGGGCAGTCTTATAATGAAGATAATATAATAAAGAGTGTGAGTCTGAGCAATATAACTTAACAAAGATTTAAAGAAATGAAGAAGTGATTTGAGGTTTCAAATGCTGCCTTAATAGAAAGTTTTGAAGAATGTTTTTATTCAATAGTGTTTTCATGGGGAAATTCCATGTATCAACAGATGGATTAGTGGAACACTGGCTGAGTAAGGTATTATCCTAGTACTAGAAATAGTCCAGAAAAGAGAGTAGACACAATCCTTGTACTCAAAGAGCTACTTATCTGTTGTGGAACATTATTTTAAGATGTGCTACATTCTTTTATGCTGTGGAACATTTGTTTAATGATTCAAAGATGTGCTGCATTCTTTTATGTTGCATTTGTTTAACTCTGTGAAGCTGTGTTACTTTGCCTGTCTGAAACATCTGATTGGTCTAATAAAGAGCTGAATGGCCTATAGATAGGCAGGAGAAAGGATAGGCAGGGCTGCCAGACAGAAACAAAAAAATAGGAGAAAAAGATGAGCTGGAGGAGCAAGAAAAAAAGAGAAGGAGAGGAGGACATCAAGGGCCCGCCACCCAGCTACACAGCAATCCACGGAGTAAGAAGTAAAGAAAGATGTATAGAATAGAGAAAGATAAAAGCCCAGAGGCAAAAGGTAGACGGGATAATTTAAGTTAAGAAAAGGGGGCTAGAAACAAGCCAAGCTAGGGCCAGGCATTCATAAGAAAGAATAAGCCTCCGTGTATTTATCTAGGAGCTGGGTGGCAGGCCCCCAAAGAGTGAAGAGCAAAGAGTCAAAACAAAAGAAACAAACAAACAAAAAAGATCCAACTACACTCATCAGTGAAGGTGACAGATATTTAAAAATCACAATTAGGCCTGGGGACATAGCTCAGTCATTAAAGTGCTTACCATACAAGCAGATGGACCTGAATTTGAATTCCCAGCACTCACATGAAAAGCTAGGCATGGTGGCACATACCTGTGACCTCAGTGTTGAGAAAACAAAAATAAAAGGATTCCTATGGCTTACACTCATGCAGTTTGTTTGGTCAATTGGTGAACTCCATTTCCAGTGAGAAACAGTGTTTCAAAAAGTAAGCCAGAGAACAACTAAGTAAGACATTTGACATCAGTATCTGGCCTCCACACAGGCATGCACGCATATGCACATGGACACACACACACACACACACACAGAGGAATGACAGTTAATGAAGTATGCAAAGTACAGGTGTTCAAAGATGACCAAATCGAGAAACAGAAGTCCAATTTTTACATCACCTCCCCCAAATTAGAGAAAAGGTCTACCAGGTCAATATACATACAAAAACAAACTACATTTCAAATAATTTTAATGTCAAATGTAATGTCATTATAAGTTACAATATGTAAAACACATATATGCAATGGTATAACATGTAAAATCAATATAGGAAGGAACTCTGGAGCTTGTTGTACTTTCATGGAAAATGATTTNTTTTCTAAAAGTTGCTTGATTTGGNTAAAGTGACCATGAGGCATAGGCACATGTTTTGATGTCCCAGAATAAAGTAGTCACGTTGTTTTCAGTTGTGATTTCACTACTTTTATAACTGAGATAGGAGTTCACTGCACTCTAGGTTTTGTAGACTGAATACAAAATAAACTGCTTAATTCATCATGACCATGTTTGCATATTGGGTATTTTTAACTCTTGAAACTTTCTAAAATTTCAAGTTGGAAGCAGGTCTTATCAGTCTTAAGCAGTTCACTTGAGATGTGAGANCCTTTGACAGATGATGACATGTAGCACCGAGAATACACACGAGGCAAAACTTGGAGCCTAAGAAAGCTAAGGCAATCAAACCCTGAAAGACCAATATTCCAGAAAAAAAAAGAGATTAAAGAAAAGTGAGAACAATATTTGTCCCTCTCTTTTCTTTTGGACTTTTGCTGGTTTTTGATGTTTGTGTGTGTGTGTGTGTGTGTGTGTGTGTGTGTGTGTGTGTACAGAATTTTATCAGTTGGTGAATCTAAGGGGGAAAAAGTGAACTTGAGATATTCTAAGTTTAAAAAAGGCTTAGAAAAGGCCTAGATTTTGGGAGGTAAAATCTCTGTGTTGCTATACCTTATCTCAGAATAAAAATTTCAAGAAGATTACAAGGAATATACCTCAACATAATAAAGGCAATATAAAGCAATCCCCACAGCCAACTTCATGCTAAATGGAGAAAAATTCAGACAATTTCTACTAAAATCAGGACCAAGACTAAGTATGTCTACTGCCTACTCATGTTCAACATAGTCTTAAAAGCCATTTGGAAACCTGCTATTTTAGAAGCTTCCAAAAACATGCACATATATGTATATGAAAGGAGTTAAAATAGAGTTACCCTATAAAAAGGACAATGTCTCTACCAGATAACATAGACTATCAAATAAAAAGTCCCATGCTAGGTATGGGATGCCTCTCTGTGAGTTGTTGATCAGTGGGGTTTCATAGGTCTCCCAAACACTGTAAGTTATGGCCATTGCTCTTGGCTGTCCTACAAAACTTGGTGGTAAGACTGTATTGCTGAAGACAACACATATTTGGCTCATCGGACATGGGGAAATCATGCTGNCATTTCATCCTTACTGGTTAGCTTTCATAGTCCTAGAAAGGCCTCTGGATACACCAGAAAAGTAATCAACAGTCTTACTCAGCTATGAACCTTATGCACTACAATAATGGCTGGCTTGACAAGATATGCCCACTGGTACAATGATGGCATGAATGTTATTGGAATAACCAACAACTTCCTGCTTGAAGTTAAGGCCTGCTTTANAAAGGGAAGTCATGCTTAGTATAATTAACCAATCCNAAAGTCCATGATTCCTTTGTCAGAGGGGAAAACCTAATACTATTATTTGCTAAATGGAAATAGTGATGAATTGCTCCTCCCCATCCNAGTTTTTGTCTCTATACCCAGATTAGTGTGCCTCTCTACCNGCATNAGAGAAGCTTCTTTTTCAAGTGTATGAAGATTAATACAGAGACCCATGGCTGTTCAATATGTAAAGAATAAGAGACTGTAAAGTGATCAACTCTAAATGAGACACCTATGGTAGGCCCTTTTCCCCAAGATTCATATATTATCATCAAAAAGGTAAAGCTGGGAACAGGAGAGATGACCTTCCTCAAGGAAGAGCACATCAACTGGTTGTCCAGTGGCAAAAGATCTGTCCTGAGAATATACATACAAGTAACATTATAGGGACTAAACAAGATATATATCCACACATAAAAACAATTAGTGAAAAAAAGCAGTAATGAATTTGAAGGACAAATGGGAACTGTATATAGGAGGGTTNGGAGGGAGGAAAGGGGAGGGATGAATGAAGTAATTATGTTACAGTCTCAAAAATAGAAAAGGAAAACTAAAAACAAAATTTAAGATGTCAGAAAAATTGTAAGAGCCAGAGGTTGCGGACATTTTCAGTGAAACAGTATTTGCAAGACAAAAGAATGCCGTTGTACACATGAAACCACAGAGGCNGTGACTACATGTTCAAGACCTGGGCAAGATCAAATCTGCCAAAATCCCATCCTGGAAGTAGGAAGGGTTCATGAAGCCCTGCTCATAGCTGAGGAGTTACTGGCTATAGATAGTTACTAGGTAGGGGAGCAAGAGTCAGTTTTCTTCAGGGATGTGATCCTGGAGAGGTTGCACACGCTCATCCAGTAGATGGTCCTACACCCATGCCCATACAGGTAGAACTAAGTCAACCCATAGGGCACATGAAGTTGGGAAGCAAAAGTGATTGGGGGATGGGGAAGGAACTGAATGAAGGGTGGATTGTGGGGGTGGATTCCACTAAAATACGTNGCATCCATGTATGAATATCTCAAACACAAAAAATAACTTAAGAACAGGATATACTGTTTCTAAATAGATTTGAAATTCAGCATTTCTTGGGGAAATTCTTTGCAAAGTTCAATTTATTAAAGATACAAGAAAAAGAAAATCTATATACAAATCTATTAATTTAAAATATTTCCCAGAGAAAACTCCAGACATACACGGTATTTATTCCAAGCATTCAAAGAAGTTATGGCATCAGTCTTACACTATTCTTCCAGTTCCTCGAGCCTTGACAGGGGGATGTTGATGTCTCGTTTAGGGCTGAGCACTCAGCAGCTGCTTATTCTCAGCACCTTATCCAGCTACGCGTTTCTACATTGACCATGGTCTACCACAATAGTTGGAAGCTTCTCCAACCAAGGCTGGAGCAACATTGATCGGATTGTCGGCTTTTGTTTTGGACTATCTTGAGTTCATTCCATAGCCCTGAGGGGTTCTTGGTGATGATATGGTTCATGCTTTTAGCACGGGATGGTTGTCTTTTATTTGAAATACTTATAAAGGCATCCTTAGGTTCCTGAAAAAAAATTTATGTATTTTTATTTGATGTGTATGGGTGTTTTGTCTACAATTACTCACGTGTACCATGTGTGTGTATGGTACCTCTGAAGGTCAGAAGAGGGCATCAGATTCTCTGGAAGTAGAGTTATAACAGTGTAAGATATCTTGTGGGTATTGAGAACTGAACCCAGGACTTCTACAAGAGCAGCGAGTACCCTTAATTGCTGAGCCATCATTCCAACCCCTCCCCACCTCATCTTTTAGGTTCTTAAATTGACATCACTCAGGAATCCCAGAATACACAATATTATAAGTTCAGAAAGATATGGATAGAAATCTATTGGTCATTATTGGAATTAATATGCACATACATTTGACAGCATAATTATATAATCATTTGTAAAAACAGTGAATTGGATTAAAGTCTTTATTTTAAGNGGGAAAAAACCAAACAAGTTCTAGCAAAGTTGTATACTATGCTTCAATTTTCACACAACCAAGAGACTTTTAATTATGTGTATATAGGAGACTCTAGGCAATGTGTGGTCTCCAATATGGTGATTAGAAGGCACATATGGGTAATTACATTTACATTAATTAAAACTTAATAATAGTCATAAGTGACAGGGTCAGTTTATACTACATTAACAACACATACAAGTATAATTTGTCAGTTTATAATTTGAAATTAAAAATCTAAATAAATGATGAGTGCATAAAGTTTTTATTTTAAATGAATCTCCTCAGTCACATTAGCCACATGTTCAGTGCTCAATATTCACATACAGNGCCATACGGGGTCCTGTTAGATCATTTCTTCCACCATAAAAATTTCTACTTGACATTCCGGCCAGAGAAAATTCTGAAAGTTACACACTAAACTCACAATATCAGGACTGGAGATGAGGATGAAGGGATTATTAATATTTCACTGTACACTTTTGACCATTGGCTCTTTTAAAACACATGTGACTGAGCAATTTTTAACTAGGTAAAGTCAAACTAAAATATATTGTGGGGTTTTTTTTGGTTTTTGTTTGTTTGTTTGTTTTGTTTTGTTTTGTTGTTTTGAAGCTTTGTTACAATATTTTCTCCTATTCTTTGTAGCCAAATATTTGGCAAGTTATTTAAGGTCTACAGTTGAAGTTTTAATCTTTACAAAGTAACAGGACAGGANGTGTGCATGATAGAGACCTGATATTCAAATACTTGAAAGGTATGAAAACATGTATTCTAGTCTCTCCTTTTAGGCTTGCTTTTTTTTCCCCTTATCACTCACAGCTGAAGACAAGGCTGTGCAAATTATTGTCATTTAGTACTTTATTTGTGTTTTACTTGTGGCCTTTAGTTAGCAAGGGATAGCTAGACCTCTATCTTTCCTTCAGAAAAATGATGGTAATAGAGAGCATAACTTCAGGGCAATCAGCCTGGCCCTTCTGCTATTCTTTATTTTCACCATATCAAGTCAATTTATTTATGAACAGATGCTCCCTGCAAGTATAGGTGAAAGAATTGAAAAGATAAAAAAAATTCCTCTGCCACCACTACTCTGATTTTACTTCCTCAACAAAGCACTCACAACAGGTACCTTGGANCCACTGATGTTGCCTTGACAGTACTTGGAGTCACACATCTTCTGTGAAAACGCTATAACTCCAAAGCACTGTGAAGTAAATATGGGACTAGAAAGCCAGGTACAATACCTATTGTTCCTTAATGTTCACTGATGAAAATTGGAAATACAAATTTCCACAAGGGAAGGAAAAGGTATGTTGAAATATTTGCACACACCATACCAATGTGTAAATACTGTGTGCAGGGTCAGGCCCTTTTAAAGAAGTATGTAAAAATCAAAAGTTTGCAATTTTAGTGCGTTTGGTTGAGAAACCACCACCAAGTTGACAGCTGATATCAACATTAAACATCGGAGCAAAACAAAGAAATTTCACCTCATTTTGCAATGGAAATAAATTATTTTTAATGAGAAAACAAGCTGCTGAAAATCATAATAACCAATATTGTGCACTTTGCTTCTGTAGTTACTGTAAACACTGGCAAACTGTCTCCACGTCACAGCTTGCTGTAGGAACACTAGGTTTACAGTTGTGTGCTACAGCACACCGCTTTAACATGGGTTTGGGAAACTTGTGTTGGAGTCCTTGAGTTTGTACTCTAAGCATTTTACACTTGGAGCCATCTCTAGCCAAAGAACATTCTTGTGTTCCAAACTCCAATGACTGAGTGTCTGTCTAAGATCCAATTCCCTGTTTTCTCCAAATCTCAGTCGTGAAGTTATTTGTCTGATATTTTCTGTAATGGCTTTTCAGCCAGAGCCAAGATCTAAATGAGTGCCGAGGATTCTCCAGAACAGACATTCACAAGCCACTTGTTGATTATTTGCGTTTAGCAGGGCAGAACTGGAGTTTGGGCTTCTAGATTAAAAACTATTGAGAAATTCTTACCTATTGGCTTTCTCACAGATTGACTTCATCTCTTTGTAAGCTTGTATTCCCCATTGACCTGTTTCTCAACTCACTGAGTCACCCCGCTGCTGGTGGTGGCAACATCACTGCCCCTCTCCACTCCCACTGCAAGAATGGAAGGGTTAGGAAGCCCTATCTTCTCACGCCAAAGATTTGTTTCATCAGAGAAAGCGTTAACCCTTTTCTGGTAAATGAGGTGTTAGATGCGTCAGGGNGTTAGGACGAAATGCAAGTTATTTCTGGTTATTTGGCACATTTCTCTACGCACTACAAAAGAACTGAGCTCGGTGAATACCTTGTTTCAAGCACTGGTAGCTGAGGTCATGAGAGATTTATAAATCTCCTCAATGTATTCTAAGGCAAATTCTAAATGTGCTGCAATATTCATGTTAAAAGCTGAAATTTTCAGGACAGATGCTTACCCTAAGAGAACACCAAGACAATGNGAAAGAACATCTAGAAGTCAGCAAACAATTGCGGTCAGGATCCTATGGGACTACTGATAAAATGATGTATTTTAAAACTTATAACCAAATCAACAGACAGGTACAGGTTGGAAAAATGTTAGCAATTATACACTGTGAAGAACCTTCTGAGAGAATGAACTTACCTTATGTTTAAAACTACAAAAATGAATAAATAAGCAGTGACATACTGCTAGGAATCTACCTCCCACCGCTCCATCCCCAAGACAAGGAAAATTATGATTGCATGCTTAAGCATGGACAAAAACATTTTGAAAAATATCAGATTTTGCAATGGTTTGCAATAAATTCTTATAAAGTTTCTCTTGCATGTATATTATATATTCTTATTAAGCTATATATTATATATATATATTCCTACTTTGTATTTTTGGTTTCATTAAAAAATGAACATAGGAAGAAAATATATCAAGAGAAAAATTAAACAGCATATGAAATGTTGAAATTCTTAAATTAGAGGTTCACAAACTTTAACTGTTCTAATTGGAGAACTTGATCAAATAAACATAATTTTATATATGTGACATATATTCACACAAATGCACATTCAGAGAGAGAGAGAGAGATCTTTTCTCTGATCCTACTAGTAGGTTTATAAGGAGACCCAGAAAATTGAAATTTTAATGACAAGAGAGGATACAGATGATTTTTGGACCATATCTTGAGAAACGATGGTCCAAATCAACTAACATAATACATCATGATTTCATGCTACTTTTTCCAACCATTTTACTATAAATATGGGAGAGATACACAATTATTAGAAACCAGTAGGCATTTTTTTGTTTTTCNGCAGGTGTTTTGAACATGTTTTAATTGTTTTGTTTTTATATGAATTTTGTAAAGAAGCTCTCTCTCTTGGTTCCTTTAAAAATGAATGATGTACTTTTTTGTTGTTATTGTTGTTTGTCGTGGTGGTGTTTTGTTGTTGCTGCTGGTTTTCAATTAAATCTGACAAATACAGTGCTGGGGGTGGCTGTGGTTTTGGCACCACCACTCCCTTGGTGGTGATGAATGGAAGTTGAAGGTTTAGTTTCTAACCACTGATCTCAACACTCTGTGATGGGCAAGTAACAGGGGTTTTACCATAAGGAATTGTCAACAAGAAATGTCCTGAATGTTGGTGAAGTTTATTTGCCAGGGTAGAATCTTGCTTGTTTTATTTTCTTAAATAAAGGTCTTGTCATTTAATCTATGCCTCTACTAGTTGATGATCCTCCTACCCATGTGCTTCCCAAGTTCTAGGATTACAGATTATGTGCCACTGGGCTCAGAAGAGTCTGTCCTATACAGGGATTTGATATCTGTTATGCCTCATTTTGAAGCATTATTACTCTGTCTTTTATTCTAGAATACTAAATGCAAAGTATTTTGCAGAATAACAAAATAATCGCAGAGAAGAAATTAAAGGAGTATTATTAACATAATTATTTTTTCCCTCAATGGAAATCAGTATTTTAAACTTGAAAAATAGTATATTGTTATAATTTGAAGCATCACGCAGGAGAAGGCTTGCTTTATACATTTAGACCTCACATCCTCAGTTTCTCATTTATATATAGAAAACACTTTCATTGATATTTCCTAAGTCACAAAATATAACAACTAGAAATAGAACATTCATTTTACCTTAGATATCATAAGCAATCTAGAGATTGAAAATATATGATAGATGTGCTGGGTATGGTGGTTCATGCCTACAGTTCCAACTGCTTAGGGAGTTCAAGCAGGAAGACCAGGATTTGGAGCCTGCCCATGTAATGCAGTGAGAGTCCACTCTTTAAAAATAAATAATCATATGGATAGATGTACATGGTTTATATGAAAATGATGTGCTAAATTTAAAAGGGAATTGAGCATCCGTGAGGTTTGGTATTTGGATGATCCTGTAACCATCACCATGGATACTAAAGAATAACTGTATGGGATGGGTGAATGAAAGGTCATTAGCTTGTAGTTGTTAAATCACGTTCCCGTTCAAAACTAAACTTCCTTTCATATTATGATTGTCTTAGCTTGTAACAAATCTTTTATTCACATATGGGAGTAATTTAATAGGCTAGTCCCTGNAACACACAGCAAATTAAGTTAAATTTGAACTGCTAAGAAAGATTGAGTAATAGAAATACAATGGGGCTGGAGAGGTCCTGAGTTCAATTCGCAGCAACCACATGGTGGCTCACAACCATCTGTAATGAGATCTGGCGCCCTCTTCTGTATACATAATAAATAAATCTTAAAAAGAAAAAAGAAATACAATGCCTGAACATTGGCATACTAGAGGAGTAAAACATGAAATAGCAGAGACAGCAAAGCTAAGCANAGATTTCCATGAGTCCTTAACTCTGCTCAAAGCNGAGTATGATTTTCTAAAGAGTCTCATTCAAGTCTTATATATGCTTACACANAATATGTGCTTATATAGGCTACATNCCATGCTTGGAAGCATCCANGCTTGCAATGAATTCTTCTTTCCCTGTGACTAATAATACCTAGGAAGTACTCAACTAGTCACTGTGCTTTTCCCACTCTGCAGAAAGAAGAGGACAGTTCCTGCTTCCAGCCTGTCACCTGATGAAATCACCTCAAAGTGAGCACCAAAATCCTTACAGATGTTTGGAACAAGATAGCTTCATTTATCAAATAAAAATAGTAGTCTATCTAGTGGCATGTATTTTACTATTTTTTAAAGAAAATTTATAGCTCCTATTTATCTGAGGGAAATCTAAGTGCAACCTTTAGAGTCCAGGAAGCAGGTTCCCACCTAATCACAGTTAAGCTAAAACAATAGTAGAGTCTCCTTCTGTTGAGTCATAGAGAGCCTGTTTTGTTCTTTTTCAATGCATTCCCTAGGGAATACCTACAGGAAAAACTAGAACAAACCTTCTCCCACCATTGTGCTTTGAAAGCACACGGCAAAAGAGTAAACAAACAAGGCTCNCCCTCTATGAGAGTCTTAGCGGTTGACTCTGAACTCTGTGGTTGTTGAGTGGATGGGCGAATTCCTAGAGGCTTTGTNGGGGACTGTCAAATGAATTCTAAAATGTGGCCTTTTATTTCAGTGTCTCTTGTCACATGACTGCAATGCAACATGATACTCAGCCCTGAGCTATCTATCNTCAAAGAGCAGAGAGAAAGGACAGCTGTCTGCATGACCTATCATACAAATGCCTGTGGGTCAACACCAGCATCTGAAGACTGTGATCTAGCATCAAACTCATCTACGAATTCTCAGCTAAGGACATGCATCACCTGCAGGATAAAGAGTTGTGTTCACTTTAAGGGAATAAAAAAACCTAAAAATTGGCAAGTATGAAATTCTCAAACAATTAAAATAAAGTTTAAAAAACTTTAATCTAGAAATTGGGCCATGGAGGAGGTTTGGTGAATAAAGCCCTTGCCACACTAACCTGATGACCTGAGTTCACTCCCTAGAACTCATGAAAAGGTGGAAGGAAAGAGCTGACTCTCCAGAGCTGTCTTCTGATAGCCACATACATAACTTCACACACACATCACCCCAACACACATGCACACACATCCTAGACAACAATAATAAAGTTTAAAAGTTTAAATTCTAGAAACACAAGCTGAAGAGATGGCTCAGTAGTTAAGAGCACCTGCTGCTCTTGCAGAGGACCAGGGTTCTAGTCCCAGCACCACAGGGTAACTCACATCCCTAGCCAAAGTTCTCAGGGACCCAATGCCCTCTTCTGGCCTCCACAGGTATCAAACACACANGGTATACAAACATACATATAAGCAAAACACCCATACAAGAAAAATAATTTTTTAAAAATTATAGAAACACATACAATTTTAAATTGATAAATAAGCTATATGCAAGGATTCTGAAGATTTTCTTTTTTTGTCAATGTAAAATGCAGCATCTAATATATTGACATTAATAGCCCTTGATATTACTCATAAATGAACATTAAATGCTCAAAGCTTCTTCGCACAGTTTTTGAAATCCCAGTTTGATGGGCAAACCAATCAACATTTTCAAAATATTGAAAATCAACAGTGCATAGTAGGAGGAGCTAATTCTCTAGTGTTCAAAATAACATAAAACCCAACATAAATAGGCATATTTATGTATTTTTTATCAGTATAGGAGAGTTAGAATAAGAAACATGCTAGAGTAATAGTGAGGTGTCCAAAATTTAATAGATTAATCTTGGTGCAGCCCATTATAATAAGTGCTGTNCAGGATTAAAATAACAGATAGATATTTGCAATATATTTTATAGGAACAAAGGAAACATGTCAAACACATCCTGAAAATCAATACCAAATAATGTAAACTTTTCCCTTGCAACTAATAAACTCATCTCCCAACTCCAAAATTTAAAACTGTTATCTTTTCTTGACACGTGGGCTTTTTTAGTTTGTTTGTTTGGGTTTNGATACAGGGTCTCCTTATATTGCCCTGGCTGGCCTGGAACTCATTACATAGTCCAGGCTGGCCTTGAAGTCATAGGGATCTGGATCTGTTTCTGGAGTTCAGGAATTATTGATGACTGCCACCATGCTGGCATGTCTCACATTATTATCATAAGGAACACACAACATCAGAATTTATCCCTGTTAAGGTAAAATTAAAAAGCTACTCTTGTTTTTCTTGGTCTTTGGAGAATTGACTGTCATATTTGAGCATGTCCATCAAGCAGGTATCACAACGACTAAAAGATTCAGTTTAAATATTTTTATGTATATAAACATGTATGGTTTGTNTGTANTTTACTATGTTGACTCATAAACAACTAATTACAATGTTGTCACAACAGCTCCTGTGAATAACCGCTATTCATGATCAATGAGGAAGAACTGTGCTGCTCTACAGACAGCAGTATCTATGTCCTGGTNGGGTCTATGTTCTCATCCATCCTCTAATACACTAGTTCATGATATTTGTGCTGGAACGCCTCCATCTTACTTTCCGACTTTGCTTTTAAAAGTTTGCATATGCCTTTTCTTCTTTTAAATTTATTTTATGTGCCTTGGTGTCAGATCTCCTGGAGCTGAAGTTACAGACCATTGTGAGCTGCCATGTGGGTGCTGGGAATTGAACTTGGGTCACCCTGGAAGATCAGCCAATGCTCTTAACCACTGAGCCATCTCTCCAGCTCCTATATATGCCTTTTCTAAGTGTAACTTAGGCCTCTGTCCTCATCAGCTAATTTTAATGGAGTCTTTGCTCCTCTGCTAACCCTTTATAAAACTGGGGGGGGGGG
>LZPO01044615.1:9396-40194 GCA_001675575.1 Neotoma lepida
ATCCAAGGAAGCTGTTCCCATTGTCACAAGTAGACATTTCCATGAAAACATTCTCCAAGATGGTACCCTGGGAAGTGCAGCCCTAGGAACATTCTTTGCTCTCCACATTCTTTGCCTTTCCCTAAAGAATCCTGAAAAGCTCCGAGTGAGAGATCTGTAGTGATGAGAGTTGTCCAGATTGCCCTTGATCTTAGCCCCAATGCCGAGGGGTGATGGAAATTCTTCAGATGGGGTAACTAAGGATACTTAGGAAGGAGAGGGAGCTGGGGTGAGGAGTCAGGCTGGGCTCAGCAGCTTCTGCCTTGGAGTTGAACTCACATGCCCAGAGGTCTCCATGGGCATACTAACTAAGACCAGGGAAGACTGTTTTTACATAAGTGAAAATTGACATCCAAAAGGAAAATGGGATTTTCTTGTGTTAAAAATATACAGTGAAAAATGCACATTCAAGTACAATATGTAGGGCTCATTTAATAGTATGAGTGCACTAGGGAAGGGATCAAGTACAAAGTTAACTCTGATCCCTGGCACCAATACTTGGAGAAGTTTCAAGGCTGTGATGTTCTCAAAGAGCCACTGCGATAGGAAGGGTGAGTCAGTGTGGCCAGATACAGAGTGTTAGTCCACACTCCTCTGCAGGAGAAACAGTCTTCTCTTCATGGAAGGATTCAGAGCTGGAAGTTAATGTTGAATAGTTACCAAAGTTAGGGCTGATTCCTTCTAGAAAGACTAGCAGAGAGATCAAGAGCATTCTCTCCAAATGTTTTTACTTCAAAGAAATTTGAAAAATTATAGCAAATCACTCCCTGGTCATTGAGGAAACTGTTTTTGTTGAGACATTAAGATCTCGAGGAGCATCATAACAAGTTTTAACTGCAAGCTTTCTACAGCAGCTCCTTTANCAGAGGTCAGGGGCAGTCTGCTCAACCCCAGGCTCTCTCTTGGCAGCACTGAGCTTCCCAAGTAAGCCCAGCAGGGGAACTAGGTCATGCTTCTACAGTCATGCTGATGTTAGGTTGTCTCTGGCAGCAGAGGTGTGCACACATCGACATATGCTAAGAGTTCTGCAGCTCTCAATACAGAAGGTTTTCAGAGATCACCAAATGATACAGTCATTAATGGTTGCTTGTGGATTTGGTGGTGGAATGTCTTGTGCCCTCTGTCCCTGAGTTCTCGACTTTTAAATACCTGGTCTTAATTTTCCCTCACTGCATAGAGAATCTTTGTGTGAATCCAGCTTGATAAACAAACAGACATCCATACACATACAAACATACCCTTACACACACATTTACACACTAAACACACATGTACATGCACACACAATCAGCTTCTGCTAAACATGTTTTTAATCTCTTTTTGTGTTCTTTCACTTTCTGGATAAATCCATCAAGTTAACTATTATTGTCTAATTCATCAGAACCCACGCACATCAAAGCCTGTAAACACCTTCACTCTGCATCAGTTTGGTTGACTGGTTAGCCTGTATGGTTATTCCCATTAATTCCCAACAATTTACAAACGACTAACCATTTCTTTAACAGATGATGGGCTATCCACTCTCTGAAGGCAAACTGGACCAGAAGACAGCCACATCCCTCCTATGGAAGTCCTACCCACTTACTGTAAGTACCAGTGGAATCATGGGGAAAAGTTGAGATTCAAGGAAGGGCTGGAAGCTTGCCCTGAGTCAGAGGTCAATTAAATGGTAGAGCAAAGTCAACTGGAATCTGGAGCTCCCACCCCAGCACTGGAGAAGGTCGTAGTCAACTGAAGTCTTCTCACTGGGCTGGAAAAATCACACTGCTCATTGGTGGGGGTGGGCTCTTTCTTGATTTATTTCAGAACATCTCGAAGGAACTGACTCCAGTGGCCACTGAGAAGTATTTGGGAGGATCAGACTGNCCTTATAAAAAGACAAAGCTCTTTTTAGACATGATGGGAGATGTTTTATTTGCTGTGCCATCTGTGATTGTGGCCCGCTATCATAGAGGTGAGTTCCTGGGGCTGGACNAAAGANGGACACTGACTCCCAATATAGTCAGATGTGGAAGCTGCTGAGGGTCAGGACTCAGAGGCTCATTTCGTATGGTCCAGAGGAGGTGTGGAGTATGTTCTACACTGTTTTCTATTACATGAATCTCTAAAACAGGGCACAAATGCAAGTAGTTAATCTCAGTAAACACTCCTAGGGAGGCGAGGATATGATACTGGAAAGAGGCCAGTCAGTGGTCCACTGCCAAGCATGTGTCTACTATGGATGGATGGAGCTGAGAGTTCTTAGAATCATGCAGAGGACACATATCAGGGTTATCCCAACTGAGTATCNAAGGAGCTAGTCATACCCATCAGCACACACTTGCCATTGGAAGAAAGCTATTTCAGTGCTGTGGGATGTCTTTCTGTATGCTGTAAATATGTGTTGCTCTGATTGGTTGATAAATTAAACTGCATTGGCCTATGGCAGAGCAGGATAAGGTTAGGCGGTACATTGGAACTGAAGCCAAGATGAAGAAGGGTGGAGTCGGGGGAGACGTCAGCAGCCACCAAAGGAGCAAAAAGATGCACAGACTGGTAACGCCATGGTCACATGGCAACATATAGATTAATAGAAATGGGTTAAGTTATAAGAGCTACCTAGCAAGAAGCCTGACCCATAGGCCATACAGTTTGTAAGTAATATAAGCCTCTGTGTGTTTACTTGGGATCAAGCGCCTGTGGGATGTGGGTGGGAGAGATTCGTCCCCACCGCAGGCCAGGCANGACTGGAGAAACTTCCGGCTACAATTGCAGTGGGTTAGTTCCTTGACACCTTGACCTGTTGCACACATGAGGAAGGTAATCTGTAGCCATAAACAAAGCCTCATCCAAAGAGCTACGGGTGCTGGTGCTGACCTGCCTGTGAACAAGGGGTAAGTGTGAGGCACAACAGCATCTTCTGGGGGCTCCTTTTGTGATGTGTGAGGTGTGTATAGAGATAAAGTGCAAACACTCGCAAAGTTGGCCTGAGTCTGCCAAGAAACTTAAACAGTAGGATATAGATAACTGATAGACAGATAGGAGGGGATATATTGGGGTAAGTGACTTGTGGGATTATTAAGGCCAAGAAGTCTGAGGCCAGAACAGATCGGAGAGCCTGGGGTTCTGGCAAAGTGACCACAAGGTGGAAAGCCAGAGAAGCCAATGGTGTGCTTCTCGGTCTAATCCCACAGTCCAGAGGCCTTTGAGGACCCTTGGTGTAAGTCTCAAAGTCCAAATGTGAGCATCCTGGAGTCCTGNGCAGGAGTTCAGGGGCAGGAGAAGAAGCTCTAGGAGAGAGGATATCACCTTCTCTCTGATTTCTTCTCTGTGATGCCTAGCAGGTCAGAGGACACCTGTCTATATTAAGGGTAGACCTTGCCCATTAGTGTACCAACTCATATTTCAGTCTCCCCAGGAAATACCCTGCTCACACCCAGAAATAATGCTTTATGGTTTTCTTTTAGTAGGCCTTAATCCACTCAAACTGATACCTAAAAGTGACCTTCAGAAAACCTGTTCAAAGTCAGAGGTTGCTGTAAGGCATCTTATTCACAGTAGTGAGGCTGGAGGAAAAGTAGAAGGAGCCACATAGTATCAAAGGCTATACAGGACTCAAAATTCAGAGGCAGAGGATGCTAGGACATGAGGAGAGGGAGTCTACAGTCGATTGTTGTCCATGCCTAACCTTTGTCCAACTCAGTAATACAGGTGTGGGTAGGTTGAGGGTTGAAGTAGTGGGTCTTCTCTGAGACTTTCCAACACTGTCCCAAGGCTGTGCAATGCAGATAAGGTATGATGTTATGAATGCATGAGGGCACCTAAAGTGAGATGTGCTCTCTCAGGCACCATGTGGGGAGCCTCCCAGGACCCTTTCTTGTTACCAGCTCACCTCCTTCATTTCAAGAAATAGGCCAGGAAATGTTTCTCTAGTTTAGACTTCCCTTTCTAACTATTCAGTTTTTCTTTTTAATTCAGGACTTTATAAACATGATATACACTCGTGTCTTAGTTGGTTTTGCTGTTGCTGTGATGAAACACCATGACCAAACACAAGTTGAAGAGGAAAGCATTTATTAGGCTTACGCTTCCACATCACAGTTTATCATTGAAAGAAGTCAGGACAGGAACTCGAACAGGGAAGGAGACTGGAGGCAGGAGCTGATGCAGAGGTCATGGAGCGGTGCAGATTACTGACTTGCTCCTCATGGCTTGCTTATCCTACTTTCTTATAGAATCCAGGACCACCAGCCCAAGGATGGCCCCACCCACAATGGGCTGGGCCCTCCCCTGTCAATCACTAATTTAGAAAATGCCCTCCAGACAGATTTTATGGAGGTATTTTCTCAGTAAAGATTCCTTCCATTCACATAACTCTAACTTGTGTCAAGTTGACATGAAACTAGTCAGCACAACTAGCTACAATGGATGTCTTGGATAATATTGTCCTAGTTTTATATACAGAAGGATATGGGCTAAAACATCAAGGGACTGCCAGTGGTGTAANCATGAGAAAAATTTTTCTTTTTTTCTTTCTATATTTTCCAAGATTCTTATTGAATGGAAGCAAGGGAAGAAGTCAGATTTTTCCCTAATTCAGGGCCTTATCCTTCTGCTCTCAGAGTCTCTCATACCTCTGTGGGCATCTATGCCCTACCATGACCACTGGTACTGAGGTCCCTGGGATGCATGGATTAGTACATTAGCAGAAGTAATTAGCTAATCCAATGATCCAGTGGGCAGGAGCAATGGTGCCGTGGGGCTTAGACATGTCTTTGGTGGCAAGAGAGNCAGCCAAAGGAGAGAGGCAAACTCACTTTCCCCACACACCTGAGGGCCTTAACACTCCCAGCCAAACATGACTCAAATAAGAGTCCCAAGTTTCATTGATTCATGAAGCCTAAGAGACAGAGTGCTTGCTCTTTTCATAAACTGGCAATTAAATGGCCTCATGGTCAGGCAGGTGGCTTGGATTTGCATCACTCTTTTCTGGATGACTGAGGAAAACACTGGGATGCTCAAAACCAGGCTGACAGAAGATGCCTACTAGGTGCAGAGCTGCTCAGAGTGAAGGAGCACAGGGTATCATCACTGAAATGCATCCAGGCACACANTGCCTGCACTGTATTCACTCAGTCTGCATTCAGTGAAAACCTTGTTCAAATTCCAGTCCACTCAACCAGCATCCCCAAGCAAGCCCCTAGGATCCCCTAAAGCTCTGTTTCCTTTCTAGCTGTGGATTGCGGGGGTGGGGGGTCTGGCATAGGTAGAGACCTTTATATCACTCATGTGTGTCTGGTAACATGCGCTGTACATGAATCCATGTCTTCTCAGATGCTGGAGTCCCCACCTACATGTATGAATTTACATATCGTCCAAGCTTTGTGTCTGACATGCGACCCAAGATGGTGATAGCAGACCATGGTGATGAAGTTTACTCTGTTTGGGGGACACCATTTTTAAAAGGTAATGGCTCTCTGTTGGCTTGAACTTCAAGCTAGGAGTCTTGGGTTCTAGTTCTGGTTTGGTGGCCTTAAACAAGTAACTCTTTATACATTTCTGTGGCAAAATGCCTGACCGAAGAAACTTCANGAGAAAGGGTTTATTCTCACTCACGGTTTCAAAGGGCCATAGTCCACCATGGCGAGGAAAGCATGGTGGCAGGGGTATGGCATTGCCTGGTCACATGGCATTAGGAGTTAAGAAGCAGAGAAGGACTAGGGAGTAGAGCCAGCTATAAACCTTAAGGCTCACCCCCAGTGACCTACTCCCTACAAGTCTCTACACCCTAAAAGCTCCCCAGCCTTCCCAAACAGTGCCATGAGTTGAGGACCTAGTGTTCCAACACATGAGCCTAACAAGGACATTTCACATCCAAACTACAACAAAGACAGAGCTATCTCAAGCAGTTTCCACTGTTTTTCTTCCTCTATGATCCTAACCTGTGATATCAGTAGGCTAAGTGGAGTGTCATCTGTAGGGCTCTGCCTCAGGCAAGAATAGCACTGTTTGATTTTCTAATCATAGGAGCCTATAGAATGTGAGAGAAGAGAGAGTTAATGCTGGTGTTAAGNTTGGGGAGGGTCTAATATATATATTTCCATATCTCTGTCTACATGTCAAAATATCAAAAATTTATAAATTTTAGTAACATAATATTTAAAGAAAACTTCTCACAGATATCTTCAGCACCTTGATGTCTAGCGTGTGTANGTGACCTGTGACTCACATCATGGTTATTCATAGCACACCAGTATCTCTCCTGGTGACACAGGAGAGTGTCTCCTACTTAGGTGACCCCTTAGAACACTAAGAGCTCTGGTATATTTCAGAATCTATGAGAATAAGAGAAGATCCAAGTCAGCAACCTAGGAGCCAAGGGAAACTCTGGGGTTTGGCACTGTAGCCTTGAGTAAAGAGGGAAGAGCAGGTCACCACGAGAAACAAAGGCAGCCAGCTCATGGACAGACTACATGCCCATTTGTGAGTCCTAGACTAGTCATTTCCAGGCTTAAATAGAACACTCAGCCCAACTCTTCTACAAATGCAGATTCCGACTCAGCAGGTGTNTAGAAAAAGTGAAGACTACATTTCTAAACACCCTCAGCTGTGCTAACACTGCCCATGCCCCGCACCATGATCAGGAAAGGACTCCTGTCTTCTTCCCCACAGAGGGTGCCTCAGAGAAGGAGATCAACCTCAGCAAGATGATGATGAAGTTTTGGGGCCATTTTGCTCGAAATGGGTGAGGCTGGTGAAAAAGATGGAGGGGCTATGGCNGGTGATGTGGGGTGCTGGGGAGACTCCCAATGGGAAGTTTCTAAAATCTGAGTGACCAAAGCGGTGGCTATAGTGTTTTGACAGTGAGAACTCCCTAAGAATGGGCGGGCTGCCCCAGAAGATGGGAGGAGTCTCTGGGGCTCTAGAACTTCTTGGCAGTGATATGCCAAGGAAATCCCATAACCCTCAGAGAAATGTGAGGACCACACAGCAGCTTTAAGGACCTCTGTTTGATTCTGTTCCCAGGAACCCCAATGGGGAGGGACTGCCACACTGGCCAGAGTATGACCAGAAGGAAGAGTACCTACAGATTGGAGACACCACTCAGCAAGCCCAGAAGCTAAAAGACAAGGAAGTGGCTTTCTGGACTGAGCTCCGAGCTATGGAGGTGGAGGAGCCATTCAAAGGAGACACAGAGAAATGAGTGGGAAGTGGCATAGCCCTGGAAGCCTTTAGCAGCCACTGCAAGGCTGTTCCACAGAAGTTGTTTGTAATTCAAAGAGTTTTCTCATCACCGAGGCCGGAGAACTGTGTGNTGCGAGTGGGCAGAAGCCAGGAAAGAGAAACATTTGTTTTCAATTTGTAAAATAAATGAAATGGGTTTTTGTGGGGGGAACCAAATCAGTGTCTGTGTCTTGAACTATAGATGAGACCATCCTCCTCAGATAGAGCAAGGTGAAGAGAGAAGTCACCATCAGTGGGGAGACCGCCCATCAGCAGAGAGACTACCCCCGTGGGAATAGGTTGGCCTGTGCTGAATCCCAGCATGTTTGGAGGTGCTAATGGGTACTTTGGACATATCCAATACTGAACAATGGCACATGGGAAAGGGGGTATGACAGAATGACAATATGTATATGTTATTGNAAGGTCTCNGTTTCCTCTGGTTTGGNCCTCAGCAGCAATCTTTGTTCTCATGTTCCCCAGTGAGATTAATTCAGACAAGACACAGGAGTAGATCGTGTAGTCAAGAGTTTAATTACAACAAACAAAGCAACAAAAATAAACTCTTTAGGAAAATTGTGAGCTGAGCTAAGCAACAATGGTCCCAATCCCAGCAGACAAGGGGTTTATATCTCCTCTCTGCTTCCATGTTCCTACTTCCTCTCCCTCTNGCTTCCTCTAGGGTGGGCACTTCCAGGAAGGAGACGATNTCTTCTTGGCAGCTCATTTTACCAGAATTCAGTCTGCAAATATATAAGACAGAAAAATATGTGTAGGGACTTAGAATTCACTCTGGTACAGGTTACAGAACTCAGCCTGTAGTGCCCTAGTGAGAAATTCCTGATCCAGCCAGAGACCACGACCATCCATTGGTTCTTCACCTTCTATTCTTGGGGNACACTGTAACTGAAGGTGGAGCCTTTCTGTCCTAATTGCCTGGTCCCAAATAAACACTCAAAGGCTTATATCAATTATAAATGTTTGGCTGATGGCTCAAGCTTATTACTAACTAGCTCTTACATTTAAGTTAACCCATTTCTGTTAATCTTTATATCGCCACATGNCCAGAGCATCTTNCTCCTTTGGTGGCTGCTGGCATCTGCCTGACTCCATTGCCCTCCTTCTCCNTGCCCAGCCTTATTCTGCCTGGCTATAGGCCAAATCAGCTTTATTTATCAACCAATGAGAGCAACACATATTCACAGCATACAGAAAGACCATCCCAGAGCAGGACCCTAGGCTGGTCTGTCCTGAATGACCAGTTAACCACCACTGTTACCTTTATAACTTATTTCAGGGTCTTGAGAAAGCCCCCTATAGTCCTTTATGTACTATTTTAGGGACCTTTGGTAAGTCCCTNCCAGAGCTANCCTCCTGCCTAAGAAGAGGAAGACAGAGAGANGCTGTGGTGACTATGCCACTTCTGTATGGGTTCCCTGACCCTTCCATTGTTCCTCAGTCCCTTCCTGAACATAGCCCTGGAGGCTATTTCTTCTAAAACTGTTCTGAACCTTTCTGTATCNGAAAGGACTTCTGATCCAAGCACTGACCACTGCAGTAGTTCCCTAAAATATAATTCCAAAATGATCTCAAGAAAAATCTGAGGAGAGACTTGTGGATTCGCTGGGATATGTGTATTCCCAGGAGCCTCACTCTACCCTAACAGCAAAGAAAGCTGTAGTACCACCAAACCAGAACTTCCTGCACTGAAGAGCTGAAGTTGNGGGGACAGTGATTACCCAGAAGTCAAAGGGAGGACAGACACTCTAGAGGACAGATGGAATGCCTTACACTAGCGGTAGAATATGGAGCTCATCATGCTAAGGATGAGGCTGTAAATAGAATCTCTTTTATGAGTTCTTGGTGTTGTAGATAAAGGAACTTAAAACTAGGCACAGAGGGGAACTTGAAAACAGTTTATAGGAGCCAGAGAGGTGCAGGGGTGGGGGTGGGGAGTGGGGAGGGGCACATAATATAAATCCCTAAACAACAGCACATCCCAGGAATCATAGAATCCCAAGACCCTAAACATAGCCATCTCAAAGCAATTCAAACTCTGGCCTCTGCTTCTTTGTTAGTCATGAATTTTTAAACCACTGCCCATAAATGATTCACTCAACCTTTAGCCCTACTCCCCTCCCNAGGAGGCTAGGCCATGAAGCCCTAAATCCCACCCTCTAATCCTNTCTTTGTCTGTAAATCATTAGCATACAAAAACATAGNTTCTTAGGATTTCTATTGCTGCAATGAAANACCANGACCAAAAANCAAGTTGGGGAGGAAAAGGTTTATTTGGCTTACATTTCCATATCACTTTTCATCATCATCATCAGGGAAGTCAAGACAAGAACTCCAACAGGGCAGGAACCTGGAGGCAGGAGCTGATACAGAGACCATGGAGGAATGCTGTTTAATGCCTTGCTTCCCATAGCTTGTTCAGNCTTCTTTCGTAAGAAAGAATCCAGGACCACCCAGCCAGGGATGGTACCATCAACATCAATTGCTAATGAAGAAAATGCTCTAAAGAGAGCTCTTATGAAGGCGTTTTCTCAATTGAGGTTCCCTTCTTTCAGATAACTCTAGCTTGTGTCAAGTTGACATAAAACCAGTCAGCACACATAGCTCTAGTGATTAAGTTTTATACCAGAAAATAGGAATAAAGTCTAGAACTACAATGTCATAGAACCATAGATCCAAGGAAGAGTTGACATCCTTAGAAATTCTTCTCCGTGGACCTTTATTGGGTAGATACTCATGAAAGAAACTAGAGAAAGCCTGCCTCCTGGTTGCAGGCATGAAGCCCATGAAGATCTGATCTTTCTCCCTTAAAGAAGAAAATCTTTCAACCATCTTGTAGAGAGCAACACTCCAACTCTATTACTCTTAGTGTGAAAGAGGAAACTGTCCTAGGTCAAGGTCATTAGAGGTATTTCAATGCTGCAGAGGGGTATGGCCCCTGAGAGGGTCCTGTCTCCAAGGCCCTTCTAAGGTTGAAGTTGGACCAGACAATAAAAACTGATGCTACCACTGAGTAAGCAGATACTGTGAAAGGCAGATGCTCAAGGCAGCCTGAAGTTGAAGGTGGAACAATGCATTAAGAAAACCTTTCAGAAACCAGCCCTCACACAAGCACACTAAAACACGCAGAGTATGGAGTGATACTAGAAAATGTGGATCAACTTGCACTTCAGATACCCAAGGCAACAGGGATAGAGTACACACAGCACACATGCATATGCACACACAGTCAGCTGAGCAGAAGGTGAGGTGAGGTGGGGGGGGGGTCTCTGCAAATGCCACTGGTGTTGGTTCAAACTTCTAAAGTCTGACACTNGGTAGTTTATTTTAGGCATATTTAAGTATAATCTGGGGAAAAGTTTCTTAGTATAACACAATCCCACATGCACAAAGGGGCATAATTACTTTGAAATTCTTCTCAAAGTACATGTCACTTCTTTCATGAAGATGTATTCTAAAGATAGGCCACATGTGTTATCTTACAGTCCTAGTGAAGGATCTGGTGTGGTCTCTGTCATGCAGCTGGCACAGAGGTTATCTAGACTACTAGCCACTCCTGGTCCTGGTGGTGGGAGCTTGAGGGAGCTGTTGGCCGTACAGATAGCTCAGAGGTCATCTCGACTATTAGCCACCCCATCCTGGTTTAGGGGAGCTTGGGGGAAGCCAGGTATGGCCTGGCCTTACAAACACTGCAGGGATTACCTAGGCTATTAGCCACCTCTGTTCCCAGCCTTCTTGGTGGAAAATAAATTATACATCTTTTCCTATGTCTTTTCTAAGCCAGTCCTATGTGTTTAGCATTCCTGGTTTCCCTAGTTCTATCTGTGAGTTCAAGGACCTTTGTCCTCCCAAGAAGACATGTCTGTTTCCATTCACGCAGTTTGACCTAATTTCCACACTCCTAACCATGATGCAAAACATTTAATGCAACATTGAGAACCCAGAAAAGCAAAAAAGCACCCACTAACAAGAGGCAAATTAAGCATCAGAAGCAAATGCAGAGTGAACTTCACCACTGTCAGAACTAAGGCCTGGGGCTGGAGGATTAAAAGCATCGTAGGAAAAGCTTACAGGGATAGGTGATCCTGAAAGCAGCCAGAGGAAAGGGCCATAAATGCACGGTACCACAGAAGGGGTTGTGGCAAATTCTTTTTTCGTTTAATTTTGTACATGAATGATTTATTCTCATCATTTCTACTCCTCTCTCTTTCCCCTCTGTGTCCTCTCATGCCCTCTCCCTCTCAAATTCATGACTTCTTCTTTAATTATTATTGTTACATACATGTGTCCTGGCTTGTTTTATATCAACTTGACACAGGCTAGAGTTATTTGAGGGGAGGAAACCTCAGTTGAGAAAATGACTGCATAGAATCAGGCTAGAGGCAGGCCTGTAACACATTTTCTTAATTAGCTATTGAGAGAGGAGGGCCCAGCCCATTGTGGGTGGTGCCACCCCTCTCTAAGTTTCTCTAAGAAATTCTACATCTGATCTAGCCATAAAAAGCAAGCCAGTAAGCAGCACTCCTCCACGGCCACCTTCAACTTCAGCTCCTGGCTCCAGGTTTCTGCCCTGTCTGAAGTCCTGTCCTCACTTCCTTTGATGATAGTGCTGTGGAATCATAAGCAAAATAAACCCTTTCCTCCCCTACTTGCTTTTGGTCATGATGTTTCATCACAGTAATAGTAACCCTGATTAAGGCGATATGTATGTATATATTAATATTATAACCTAAAATCTACTAAGCTCATTTAGTGCTGTTCTTACATGCATGTGTTTAGGGCTGACGGTTTGATATTCGATATCCTATCAAGGGCTTCTTCCCTGGAGAAAATTAATTCTCTCTCAGCAGCCGTTGATCATGTAGCTCTTCATTGATCATGTAGGGGAGGGGCCTTGTGAGATGTCCCCCATCCACCTAGGTATGTCACCTGGTGTTGTCACTGGGCAGGTCTTTTTAAGTGACTATTGAGATTTCATGAATGCGGCTTCCCTGTTGTGTCTAGAACTCACTCTCTAGCACAAAGTGTCCTTGGCCTCCCACTCCTACAGTCTTTCTGGCCCCTCTTCTATGATATTACCTGAGTCTACTCTAGGGTGTGCATATAGTTGTGCCAGGGCACCCCACAATCAGTCTCTGCATTTTGGCTATTTATGAATCTCTGTTTAAAAAAAGAAAGAAGAAGCTTCTTTGAGGAAGGTGAGAGCTCTACTAAGCTGTGGATATGAAGATACATGTATAGAATACAGTCAGAAATGATATTGGTTTAAGAAAATGACAGTAGTGGGTTCTTCTCTGGGGTCTATGACCTCTCCAGTCACTGGTAATTGACTAACTTTGCAGAACCAGACATGAATTCCCTCCTATTTAGTGGGCCTTAAGTCCAATCAGACAGCTGTTGGTTACTTCCCAAGATATAAGTTTTTACATTACACTTTGGGGGATATCTTTCTGGACCAATTACTGTTGTGGTTCATAGACTTTATGGCTCGGTAGGACTATTGATTCTTTTTCTTTCTTGGTAGCTTGCACAGCTCCTCCAGTCCCTGTGAGCATTAGGGGGATAGTAGGGAGGGAGCTTTGGGGTCAGATCCAGCTCAATGCTTCCAAGTCTTATGGCCAAAATGTCCTCAGCAAAAGGGTCTTACCTTCAGCTTCTGGGAGACAAAGAAGGGCAATAGCAATAGCGTATGTTGTTTTAGGACGAACACCTTTCCAAGACTGACACCTAGAAGGAGGGTTCGCATGCTCAGCGCTGGGATTTTAAACAGTCTATGGTTTTGTGGGGAGCATTAAAATACGAAATATGATATATATTAAATGAATTACATCTAGTATAACATATTAAATGCAATTACATTTAATATGTATGTATATGTGTGTGTGTGTTTAAGTAAGCTTATAAAATAATGTTTCCCCGTGGCCTTTTCAAACATCCTTACTGCTGTTTATCCCCCCTTCCTCCTCCCTTTGTATCACCTCCCCCCCCCCGTTGATTTTTCCCTTTTCCCCTTCATAGCACCTTTATCCTACTACCCCTCCCTAGAGGGATCCCCCTCCCCCAGGGCCTCCTGCTGCTTTTTCTGGCTTCTGAAGTTACTCCCAGATACTTCAGGTTAAATACAACTAAAGACTTGGAGCTAAGACCAAGAGAGAGAGAACATGTGACGTTTGCTTTCTGGGTCTGGGTTACGCCATTCAGTGTTTTCCAGTTCCATCCATTTGCCTGAAATTTTCATTGTTCTCACTGTTGTGTAATATCTCATTGTGTATCTGTAGCACAGCTTCATTGTCCATTCATCAGTTGAAGGGCATTTAGGTTGCTGCCATTTCCTAGCTGTTGTGACTAGAGTAACCACAGACATGGCTGAGTAAGTATCCGTGGAACAGGATGCTGAGTCCTTTGGGTAAGTGCCGGGGGTTGGTACAGCTAGGCCATTAGGTAAACCTATTTTAGCTTTCTGAGAGTTCTCCACAATGAATTCCATAGTGGCTGCTCTAGTCTGCCTTCATCCACCAACAGCGAAAAAGGGTACTCACCAGCATTTGCTGCTAGTTGTTTCCTTGATCTTAGCCATTCTGGCTGGGGTAAGACCAAATAACCAAATCATTTTCATTTACATATTTCTCTGATTGCTGAGGATATTGAACACTTTTTTTAAAAGGTATTTCTTAGCCAATTTTAATACTCTTGAGAACTCTCTGCTTGGATGGTCATTTGTTTTCTTAATTCTTTGGTTTTTTTTTTTAGTTCTCCATATATTCTAAGCATTCATCATCTATGAGATGTATAGTTGGCAAAGAGTCTTGCTGATGCTTGTGTATTTCCTTTGCACTAGACTAACTGTTCTTTGCTGGACAAAAGCTTTTTAGTTGTATGAGGTCTTATTTTTCAGTTGTTGGCATTAATTCCTGATTGGAGGGAATCCTATTCAGAAAGTCCCTCCTGTACCTCTACCATGGAGGGTACTTATGGGAGATTTGTACTGTAAGTAAAAGTTCCTAGAAAGAACCACGCCTTACACTGAGCCTTCTACAATGCTGATTGACAGATTAGAACTTCAGTGATGTGGGGAGGTTGGAATGTTACAAGTCCAGAGCCAAGTTATCTTGGGCCAAACTTTAGACTCCCTTGATTTATTTATTATCCCCTCTGTATGTGGCTTAATATTTTTTGTGGCCATTAGGTAAATCCTTTAGAATACAGCAACAGAACCCTAGTTTCCACCAACAAAGAGGCTGAAGGTATATATGGTCAGGTCGTATCTCAGGCCTGTAACTGAGATTTTTCCATTATGCTGTAACTCACTGATGTTTCCACCGATGTATCTCTAAACTGCCTTGACATGGGAACTCACAGAGACTGTGACAGCATGCATAACACCCACACAACACTACAAAATCCCAGCACAGTGAAGGAGAGGCAGGTACAAAGTCACACTACTAACCAAGACTCTATTTGAAATTAGTTGATAGCTACTGGGAGAAGAAAAATTAATATTCTTCAATGGAGTGTCACTGTGTTTATCAACCACATTCCGGCACAGGCCTCGTGCTCGGAAGTAGTTGGCCAGCACCAAAAGGGACCCATGATTCTTTTGTGTGTGCTTTTGTTGTTATGGTGGTGGAGGTTTAGGTTTTGTTGTTTTGTTTTGTTTGTTTGGAGGTGTGTGTGTGTATATTTTTTATTTTGTTTTGTTTTGTTTCCTTTGTCTTATTGTTTTATTTGGTTTGGTTTGGTAATTTTCCAGAAAGAAAGAGAAAACATGAAGATGCAGAGGTAGGGGTAGGGAAGTGGGAAGGATATGGGAGGACTTGGGGAGGAGGGAAAATATGATCAAAATATATTGTATGAAATTTTTTAAAAATAAAAAACACCTTGATTATGACTTTCTTTGTTCTGATACTACAAAAATTTCATCAAATTGTTACCAGGATGGAACGCAGAATTTAAGATAACCTGCATCTGTGTTCTCAGGCCATGGTCCCTCATAGTTGGCTCCAGAAAGTACTATTTTTTTTTTGAGACAGGGTTTCTCTGTGTTGCTTTGGAGCCTGGAACTCACTCTGTAGACCAGGCTGGCCTCAAACTCTCAGAGATCCACCTGCCTCTGCCTCCCAAGTGCTGGGATTAAAGGCATGCGCCAACACCAACCGACCAGAATGTACTTTTTTTTAATCCCCTTTGAGGTGAGAGTTGTTTTTTCAAGTTGATACTAAGCAACTTACAAAATATTAACTCACCCACGTTATGGGGCTGAGAGGAAAGATTTCATTAGGCCCAGTGACACAGGCTATAATAACAGCTACATGAGGGGCTGAGGCAGCAGTTTAAGGCAAGCCTGGGCAAGTTGTCTCACAACAGAGAAACAGATAAACAAATAAGTAAAAGTGTTGAGTGCTTACCTGACATATACGAAAACCTAGACTCAATGTCCAGGAGGGCTGGGGGCTTCCACTTGGAATTCTAACTCCACAAAAGAGTTTTTGAAGACAGCAGTTTTAAGCACATGTGAGAACTAATTGTCAGGCCTGTGTGGAATATTCCTTTACACTGTGTGAATATGTGTCACTGTGATTGGTTTANTNAAGAAGCTGACTGGCCAATAGCCAGACAGGATAAGGATATATGTCACTGTGATTGGTTTAGTAAAGAAGCTGACTGGCCAATAGCCAGACAGGATAAGGATAGGTGGGAGCAACAAACAGAGAATGCTGGGATGAAGAAGGGTTGGGTAAGAGAAATTGCCAGCAGACACAAAAAGAAGCAAGATGGACATACCTTACAGAGAAAAGGTACCGAGCCACATGGCAAAGCATAGATATGAAATAGGAGTTAATTTAAACGTAAGAGTTAGTTAATAACAAGCCTGAGCTATTGGCTGAGCATTTATAATTAATATTAAGCCTCTGTGTGGTTACTTGGGAGAGGCTTGCAGGACAGAAACTTCCGCTAACAAATGGTGCCCAAATGTTCAGCAACTACATCCACATGAAACCTGAGAGCTTGGAAAAGGGTTCTAGACACACAGAAATGGAGCCAAGAGCGGCTTCCTAGTCTCATAACACTCATGCTGGTCATGCACCATACAGGGACACATCTCCTGGCTGTTGCCTGGGGACTTGAGCAGTCAGTGCACCATGAGCTAAGCTGCATGGCAGTCTCCTGCAATCTCTCACGAAAAGGCTGAAATATAGAAAAGTGTCTCCTGGCAGCTCCCTATTGGAAGGAGCCAGCCACCAAAACAGAGGTGGAGGTCCTAGCCATGCCACTTAGCAGTTTAAAGGCTCATGAGGTCAGAAAAAGATTACAGATATGCAATAAAGACAGAGTCAGACCAAAATAAATAAATAAATAAACAAAACAAACAAACAAGCAAAAACCTCTAAAACCTCTAAACAGGTTAGAGTGTGTTTAAAAATATACATAGGCTTGGGAGAGAGAAGAGAAAGAGTATATACAGTCTTAGATTTAAAAATAAAGTTTTAAAATAATAAAGCAAATTCTTTAAAAAGGAATAGAGTAATAAAAAATATAATAAGCCATGTAAAGATGGAGAATACACAGAGAGTCCAGATTCTGTGTGTTATTGTGCTGTTTTAAATTTTCTGATTGCTAATGAAGGAAGGACAGCTGCTAAAACACATTGGATTATGAAAACTGATGGATTAAACCAATGTATATATTTTTTAAAATGTCTTGACTTCAAAATGGAAGTCAAAAGATATGTTACTTTGGGGAAGAGGTTGTGTTTTTTATTTCCATAGGAAATGAGAGGCTGTGGATTCATTCAAGGTTTGATNAAAGGAAGACCTCCTGAAAATCCTGGATACAGACATAAAGAAATAAACCTAGAAAAATTACAAAACATGCAACATATATTTTACCTGCTCAAACAAAAAACAAAATATCATCTTTGGCTGACTTGTGTGCAATGCAGTCTACACTTGTATTAATACAGATATGTACATTACCTTTAAAATTTTATGTAGTTTCAGAACAAGGNACCAGACACTGANAAAAATGGATGGCTCCAGTGAACAGCGTCCAGAGCAGCTTCAAGGCTGTGGACTGAGATGATTCAGCCTCACAGAATACTACAGTCAAGAATTAATCAGTATCCTAAATTTTCTCAGGGTCCAAATATTGCCAGAGTTCCCAAACAACAGGAAGTAGTCTAGAGAATGATGCCTACATTCCCAAAAATATTGGTTATAAGTGTTTGTTATCATCTAAGGGGGGTTGGTTACAAGTTGTTATTGATAATGGTCAAAAAACAAACTAAACAAAGGAGATTAGATCTCAGGGATCTTGTTCTAAAAAGAAAAAAGGGGGTTATAGAAATGATAGGATAAAAGGGTAGATTACTGAATCTACTTTTAAACCAAAAAAAAAAAAAAACCCAACTACTGGTCTTACATATTTTTACATTAGTATGCATTTTTGTATATTGATACAAATTTAAATTTTGTAATACTGTATGCATATTTCTACTCTTGTTTGGGGTATTGTATTTATGTAACTTATTTAAAAGTGTAATGTATAATTAAGAAATACAAATTAATAGTCATCTATAATAGTCAAACTTATAGTTATATTAGGTATGTTTTCAAGGTCATACACAGATATATTTAGATAGATGGTCTGCAAACACTTCAAAGATCTTATATCAGATCAGAATATGCCATTGAATATGTTTAATGACCTAAGGCTTTTCATGACAGTGAGACGTCTACTCTTGGCAACACCCATCTACTTCCGAGAAGATGACAGGCATTGAAGAAACTCCATATGGAGTTTATTTTCTTTATGGCAAAAACTAGGCATCTGAGCAAAGAAACTACCCTTGCCTCAATTGCTGACAATATACTGTCCAAACTGGACCAGAAGAATGCAAAAAAAGTGACTGCCAAACTTTGCCAAGACAAAGTAGAACAGTCCTTCAAAATTCTCTGCTTCTCAGAAATTTCTGTCAGATATACTAGGCCTGTAGGCCAAAGTTGGATACCTCAATGTTACAGAAGAACCTAGGGTAACTGTTCAGGCTGCCAGATGTCCCTGTTGTTAGGTAATATTTCACTCTTCCGGGGTCTTTGGCAGAGTTTAAGACTAGATTGTTATAGTTAAAGTTTTCCTTAGTAATGATAATAGTTAAATTAGGTATAAAGTTTAGAGTCACAAAGCTAAGATAAATAGTAGAGTATACAAATGAACTGGATATTGTAACTATAATTCTTACTTAATAATTGTTTTGTTATATATAATTTTACTATGTTAAAGTTAAAACTGTCCTTTTTAATTAGTCAAAAATGGGGAAATGTGGAATATTCTTTTACACTGTGTGNATATATATCACTGTGATTGGTTTAATAAAGAAGCTGACTGACCAATAATAGCTGGAGAGGATAAGGTTAGGCAGGAGAGCCAAACAGAATGCTGGGAAGAAGAAGGGTTGTGTAAGAGGAGTTGCCAGCAGATGCAGAGAGAAGCAAGATAAACATGCTGTACTAAGAAAAGTTACCAAGCCATGTGGCAAAGCATAGATAAAAATACGGGTTAATTTAAAATGTAAGAGTTAGCTAGTAACAAGACTGAGCTATCAGCTGAGCATTTATAATTAATATTAAGCCTCTGTTTGGTTATTTGGGAGCAGCTTGTGGAACAAGAAACTTCTGCCAATGGGCCTGTAAAATAAGAAATATTAAAGGAAGATTCTCATGCAAAAGAATATAATACAAGGCAAAACGTTTATGTACTCTAAATTTGTCTCAGTTCGGTTTCTATTGCTGTGATAAAGCACCATGACCAAAAGTGATTTGGGGAAGAAAGAGTTTATTTTATCTTATAACTTTCAAGTCACATTTCATCACTGAGGGAAATCATGACAGGAACTCAAGGCAGGACCTGGAGCAGTAGCCATAGAGAAACTCTGCTTGCTTACTGGCTTGCTCTCCATGGCTTGCTCATCCTGCCTTCTTACATAACTCAGGACCACTTGCCCAGGAGTGAGCACCCACAGTGGGTGTGACCCTTCGACATCAATCAGTAATTGAGAAAATAACTCCATACACTTGCCCACAGGCCATTCTGGTGGAGGAATTTTCTCAATTGAGGTTCCCCCTTCTCAAATGACTCTAGCTTTTGTCAAGTTGGCAAAAAGAAAAACTAACAAGGATAGAAGTAAACAAACAACAAAAAAAGTTTAAATAAAAGTATGTGTAACTTTTTTCTTCAGTTTAATTCATTAACTATCCAAACGGAAAAATAATAGCAATGAAATGTGGGCTTAAGGAGTATGTCACATCAAAACATATGACAAAATGATGTAGAGAGCGTCTCAACAGTTGAGAGCATTGGTTGCTCTTTCAGAGAGCCAGGTTTGAAGCCCAGCACCCACGGGCCAGTTCACTCCAGTTCCAGAGGATCCAACTCCTTCTTCTGACCTCCATGGGCACCAGGGGTGCATGTGGTGCACATACATGCATGCAGGAAAAACACTAACACACATAAAACAAAAATAAATAAATTTTTATAAAAATACCACTGGTGATGGGAGCTAGGAATGTGAACTATTATTATGAGGTCCTTATGCTTGCTGTAATTGATACTATATCTGAATGCAATGAGTCTCAGTTTGCTGAATGCAGAGCTAAAACCAAGCATTGTCTAGAACTCAGAGACGGAGGAAGGTTTTTTCCACCCGCAGAAGGCAAGGAGAGCTTGGGAGTCATTTCCAAAGCAGTGCTCTCCTGGAAAGGCAGGGATTTTATTCAGGGAACCCATANTTACTCATATAGGAATCTCTTTAGAGATAAGCACTTCCTGAGCATGCTCAGTTTAGAAGCACATCACTGAGCATGCTCAAGTGAGAAGCACATTGCTGAGCATGCTCAGTTTGAGTGATTCCAGAAGGAAAGATCTTGGGCACATTTTGGAGCATGATTCATTCAAGGTCATGCAATGGATGTTTGGAAGATTATTCTGGTGGACAGGAAGACATCAGCATCTCCTCTGCCCAGTCATGAAGATGGCAGACAGGAGTACCTCTTGGCATACACAATATTCACCAGAAAAGTGAAACAAGAAGAAAGTCTCCTTGTCATTACTGCTGACAGTATTGTATTATTTGAAAGTATAGTGTGCTTAAACATAGATGTGTACTGTGTGCTCAGAATCAACTCAAAAGCCTACTTAAAGAGGTTTGAAGACAGGCCCAATAGTGGCAATAAAATGAGTCAAAAACTCTGAATCCAAAGGCAAATAGCAAGACAGGAAAAACAGAGCAACACATCCACAAGCAGAAAGGGGTGCTGACAGATCTTAATCTGCTCATACCAATAATTACATGAAATTAAAATGCCTAAGCATATTAACTAGGAGATTTGTCAGACCAGATTTTAAAAGCAAGACCCAACTCCATGCTGTAAAATGTGGAATGTGGTTCCACTTTCTGACCTGTGACTACTAGTAGATTTTAAGCCTCATTAAGCCCATTGCCTTCCCCTCTCACCCCTTATCTGGAGAAGCTGATTAGAAAGCCTGGGCATTTCCTCCCTTGGTGCCAGAGGAAGACTGAGCCTCATGAGCTCACCCTGACCCCACCCAACCACAAAAATCTTAACCCTTTCCTTTCAGGCCTTGTTGGATCTGAGTGAGAGGCCTGCCTGGGACCTCAATAGCGTATGTAAGAAAACCCTGTACAGTGTAAATGTAATCACACACACACACACACACACACACACACACACACACACACACACACACACACANGTATATGTTTATATTTATATTTAAAATAAGAGAAAGATATACTACACAACTCAGATACTCAAAAGGCAAATTTGGGTGGTTCTATTAATATTTCATGAAACAGAGCTACAAAGGAAAGGAGCAGTATATAGATATCAATGGGTCAACTCACAAGAGGGCACTACAACCCCAGTGCATTTACAACAGCTAATGGAATCTCAGAGGCCCATATCAATGTTTGGGGGCTCAGTCCGCCCAAGAGTAAGTCCTAAGTGCAGTCATACTGAGGGTGGGTAGGGCGATAGTTACAGAAGCATTGGGAAAGAAGTGGGAAAGAGACCATGATAGGAATCGGCTCGTGCAACTCTGGGAAGAGGCTTCTTAATGGAAACTGAGCCACTCTCACTGGGGACCAACAGGAGGTGGCACAAGACAGACCCAGCATTATTCCTCCAGGAGAGCTCAGAAGGGGGATGCTTAGACACCAACCTCTAGTCCATGCTCACAGGTGGCTTCTTTGCAGCCCTGTGCCCTATCCCATGAGACACTGCAGGTGACCATCCCAGGTGCTTGGAGAGGAAGCATCCTGGTGTGTAGGAACAGTGAACAGAGGCTTGGGCAGAGAACTAACAGTGTCCATTGCCGTACTAAAGCTAGAAGGCCACTGAGCCACCACTACACCTTAAGGCAAAGAGAGAAAGGCACTGACCCAAAGTCATTGCCAAAGCCAATGAAGCCACACAAAGTCCCTTCTCCCTCACGGGATTCTTTAACCACACCAGTCAAGGTCATTCTGACCCCACAACATGTGGACATGGCGTTCTTCCTTCTGATCACACTCTTCTGCTCGTCCCACCACATGGTCACAACTGCTTCATTCCTTTTGTGGCTTCAGGGTGTGACACAGACACTGAAACACATATTTCTCCTCACAGAGCATCTGGGAGTCCCTGGCCTCCGAAAGTTCTATCCGTGCTGACCAATTGGGAGAATATGCTGTTGAGCTGGGACCTCATCTCAACCAAGTCAGTACCCATAACAGAGATAACCAGAAAAGGAAAGGAAGGAAAGAAGATAGGAGAGAGAAAAAGATATATATGTGTGTGTGTGTGTGTGCATATATATTATATGTGTATATATTTATATATTCGTATATATATTGGAGATAAGAAAATACAAGACTTCAGAAGCCAAAGCCTGCAAGAGGCTGAGACATCACTGAGAAGTTCCCCACCTCACTGTCCTTCAGTACCACAGGGCAACTTTGAAGACAGGCCGTGCCCTGATTCTGATTCTCATGGGCCAAGGACAACCCTGGACTTAAGAATGTTCACTTCTGCATGAGCATGTGGAGTGGAGGCATGTGGTTGGTGTTGGTATCTTCTTCTACCTTGTTCTACCTTATTTTTTGACACAAGTCTCTGATGGAACCTAGATCTCACCACTTTGCCTACACTGGCTGGCCAGCAAGCTCCAGGGATGCGCCTGTCACCACAGACACCCCCAGGAGAGACAGGTACAAACAGGTGTCACCACAAGTGGCTTTGATGTGGATGGTGGGGATCTGAAGTCAGGGCCTCATGTTTGAGCACAAACACTTTACCCACTAATCCATCTTCCCAGTCCTATTCATTTGTTTGTTGCTAAGTTCTCTGGTTGGAGTTTCATTGTTGTTTATCTGTCCATGTCACCTGGTTCTGGGACTCTATACAGCTCTCTCAAGCAGGAGAGCAGGTGAGGATTCTACAGTGAAGAATATGATTGTGCCCTTGATTATGCAGTGCCCAGCCTGCAGGAAGCTCATGGACAACACACGCTGGCTCCTCATGGATACTTCAGCTCTGGGTACCACAGATACTTCAGCTCTGGGATGTGTGATGCAAGTGAGTAGGAAACCCCTGCATCTGGTCATACCTCTCACACATGCAGCTCCTTCATGACAAAGGCAGTGTGTTTCCTTCTTCTTAATCTTCTGACAGTTTTGGAGCCTGGGGACAGGTAGGTTTATTAGGCTGATCCTCGGACAGAAGGATGGCAGGTACTATGCTCAGAAATGCAGGTATGGGCCTCTGTTTATAAGTCTCTGTGGCGGTCACTGTCACTCCTCCTAGTAGTCATGATTCCTCCTTAGGACAACATCAGAAACAAGAATAAAGGCAAGCTATCTGTGTCCAGAGGCTTTCTGGTTAGACCATAATCTTTGGACCAGAGGCCATTTCAGAGCTGTCTTCATCACCCCTAGCAAGTACCTAGCAATGGGACTAGGTGAGTTGACTTTAGATGCCCAGCTAGATGGACCCTCTAAGGGCCTTGTATTATTCCTTTGAACCCCATAATAATAACAGGAAGTAAATGTTATGAATTTTTTTAATNTGTTAGAAGAAAGTTCACATTAATTCAAGTAATCTTCAGAGCAAAGCTAAGAAATAAGTACCTACTCACCTCCCATGAAAGGCAACACAAGGCACAAGGAAACTTTACTGGTAAGTGACAGGCCCAGCCACATGCAAAATATGAAGTTGAAACACTATTATCATTATTATCATATTATCATTAGTAGTAGTGGTGGTAGTATTTTAATATTTTCGTTATAAATTTAAAAATTATACATTTTAAGACAGCAACAAAGAAGTGTTAAAACAACTGCGGAGATGTTCTAAAAGCACAGCTCTGTGACCACACAGGTCTCGCAGCCACAAAGCCGGTCCCAGGGACAGAGCTTGGATATGAATCTAGGAGCTTCCATGCACAGCAAAGCAATCTTGCCTTGCTCAGATTTCCAAGGCGCCCGTTCTGCTAACAGCGCACTTTGCTGCCCTCTGGTGGCCAGTTGGCAGACAGCGGCACTTGTTTCTGCAGTGCTTTCTCACCTCATTCGGCTTCTACAGTCCTAACTGTGAACAGGCCAGATCTATGAGAGCGTCTCAAATCTCAGTGACCTACCAACTGCCCAGTCTCAAGACAGGGTGAATCCACTTCCGGATAACTCGGAAGTGTTTTCTGGAAATTCTAAAGTGCTCGGAAACTCTGATCAGAATTTCTCTCCTTTGCCTAGGTTGATGCCGAATAAGGAAAAGTCAAGTGTTTCTCCTCTCTGTGTTCCCATTTGCAGCTACCACCAGCTGTGTGGCTTTCCCCGCACAGCGATTCTCCAACAATGTTGAATGTCCTACAATTCAGTTCAGTCCTGACAAGATCAGCCAGGAGGCAGCATCAGATCCCACTTTGGAGAGCAGTATCTGTCTCTTATACACATCTAGATGTGTATAAGAGACAGTCTCACTGCAAGCCCTTTTTTTGAGACAAGATCTTGCTTTATAGCTCATAGTGACCTGGGTTTCTCTGTGTAGCCCTGTCTGTCATGGAACTCACTCTGTAGACCAGGCCGGCCTTGAACTCAGAGATCCGCCAGCCTCTGTCCCTGAGTGCTTGGATTAAAGGCGTGCGCCACCACCACTCAGATGGAGGGCAGTCTTACAAGGCTGCCTCCGTGCCAGATGGCAGTCTCAAGCTCAGGGTGTGACTGAAGCATCTCCATGCTGCACTGACACCCATTTGTCCCTCTCCAAAAGGCTCCTGGAATAAGTTCACTGCAGCAGGTTTGTTACTGACAAGTTCAGAGACAATGGAAACCCAGAATTTGTTGTGAACAGGCTCCACAGGGCCCCTGTCTGGAGCAGTCTTATCTATGTGTACACCTACTTGTGCCACATCTGAAAATAGCCTTCACTTGGTTTTATATACAGAGACATCTGGACATGGTGGGCTAAGCTGTGGAGGGACTTCCTGTTCTGGGAGGGACCGAGACACAGCCCAGGATGTTCGGCCTGCACTTCCCTCACACGTCATTTTAAGCATTGCTTTTTATCACATTATACTGTCAATACGAGAACTCTGAGCAAGGAAGGAGAACTGGGGTGGTCCCAGGGAGTCTGAGAACTGTGATTGGTGTAAGAAGATGAAATGAGATGAGGGAGAAAACTCTGAGTCACCTTAAAGGCAATAGGAAACACTAAAGGGATTTAAATGAGTATGCAATAGGTACTCAATAGTGCTTCCTTGGCATCGAGCCACCTATTATCCTCTCAGGTTGAGGATCTCAGGCTAGGTTTATTTATCCCTTGTATTCACTAGTCCAGTGGTTCTCAACCTTCCTAATGTTGTGACCCCTTAATACAGTTCCTCATGTTGTGGTGACCCCCTCAACCAAAAAATTATTTTAGTTGCTACTTCATAACTATCATTTTGCTACTGTTTGAATAGTAATGTCAATATCTGTGTTTTCTGATGGTCTTTGGTGACCCCCGTGAAAAGGTTGTTCAACCCCCAGAGGNATCATGACCCACAGATTGAGAACAACTGTACTAGTCTATACCTATATAGACTGGGGTTCTCATCATGAAAAAATGAATGAACTATTCCACCCAAGACACAGTAATANGAAATCAATTGATCTTTTTTGTCTAGATAAGACAATAGCTGATTTTCTACACTCAAATAAGCTCTGAGAAGAATCCAGGGGAAAAAAAGAGACTCAAGACTACTCTAGACTTCCTTCAGCTGCTGCTTAGCTTGGGAGTGTGTTTGGTGCCACCTAGTGACTGTTTAATATTTTAACCAGCTCTCTTTATTGTCAGGGAAGTGGGGAGGGAGTTAGAGGGAACAGACATGCTTTGCTGAGCTGATACATCCACTCAACAGGTCAGAGGGGCCTCTGTAAGTGCACCCCAGGTATGTCTGCAAGACCGGAGAGACCTGATCCCTGAGTCCCCTCACTAGAGCCCAGGAGCAATTGATCCCAGAACATAGAGTGAATATGAGGGTCTTTTTCTGTGGTCCGTCAGTCCTGGTGCTTTACAAAGGGTCCCTCATTACCTGTCCATGCAAAGACTCAGCACCGAAGAACTGAGAATAAGGGACTGCTGCGCACTCAGCCCTAGGCNGAACATCATCTCACCCACCACAGGGCCCAGGAAATACTGTAGAAGAAGGAGTGGAAAGATGGTAAAAGTCAGAGGACAGGAAAGAGCACTAAAGAATGCTGTCTCTGCACGGGGCGCAGTTGCTGTCATCAGGAATACACTGTGGCTGTGACCANCTGTGCACGAGGGGAGAGGGGCAATGGACTGGGAAGAAGCAGGACGTGGACAGGTGTGGAAGAGGGATAAGAGAAGATCACAAGGGAGGGAAATGTGATCACGATCCATTGTATGCAGATAAGAAACTGTCGAGTTAACTCTGATCTATTGAAAAACAGGTGAGTCTTCATAATCCCTCACAGATGTGCCTCGAGGCTTGTCTCCTAAGCTGTTCAGGATTCTGTCAAGTCCACACTAATCATCACATTGATCCACTGCCTGTTACAAGACATTGTTACAAGACATTGTTACAAGAGATTGAGGGAATCCCTTTCGTTGAGAAATTCAAGCTACATTTCTATTTATACAGTCACTTTATGCCCTAATACATATGTATGTATACTATATACAACTATGTGCATCAGTGTGTGTGTGTGTGTTTATATGAGAGAGAGAGAGAGAGAGAGAGAGAGAGAGAGAGAGATATCTTCTTGCTTTCTGGTAATGAACCCAGACAGAATATCCATCTGAATAAATATCCACAGAACATGTAATTGGGGTAGATTAGGGAAACTTGTATAATCATTTTTTCCTGTGAAGTTGGAGCCTTTCTTTCAAGCTGATCTCACTAACCATGTCATTTGACATAAATTATTTGCTTTCTAATACACTGTAGATTTTTTACATATATTTACATGTCCACTAAAACATGCATGCATATACACACAATGTAAGCCTACAAATTGTATATAATGTGTATACAACTTATATATATATTTATGCAAATAAATAACTTTATTTACATGCATACATGATGTGTTTGTAATTGAAGACGGTGTTGGAACTAGATTAGAACTCATGTTCATACAGTGGCTGGTGCCAGGAAATACAGCACATCAGAAATCTTAAAGGCACAGAATGGGGCCATGCCTCCTGGGCTCAAATCCCAGTGACAACAACTTGTAAATTATTTTCTCCATTTGCACATTGGAAAAGTAATACTGACCACTACAGCCCCCTCTCCCCCGCCCTGTCCTGAAGCTCTGAGGCAGATTCAGTGAATTGGTATTTGTAAAACAGAACAATAACCAGTACACATAAGCCAGCTGCTTGTCATGCCTGTCCCTTGATCTTGTCCGANCTGCTGATGCTCCTGAGCTGTCTGTCCTCCTGGGAGCCAGGGGCTTATGTGACTGGACCTAAGCTCTTTCTCTTAACTGAGGCTTAAAATGATTTCAGGCACCCTTGTGTCATACTCCCCTTCCAGTTCCAAAACTTAAGGAGCAGGGCTCTATAATTGTAGTTGTGAAGCTGTGGGTCTCTTGTTGGGTCCCCANTATGCCTTCATCTAACTCTGCAGCTCACTTGATAAGCCAAAGTTGAAGGCCCTGAGTGGGCNTGCCTGAAGCCTCCTCCCCAGGGACAAGGGCCTATTCAGTGATGGGCTGTANAGATGGGCTGAAATTCAAAGGCAACTAAAGGAAAATCAGGTGTGAGGCAATATGAGAAATTCAGGGGCGTCCTAGGAACAAGCTCAGAGCGGGCAGCATGCAGGTCAGCTGTTGCGGAGCTGACTACAGCCAGTGTATTAGTTGANTTTTCTATNGCTGTGATAAAATACCATGACCAAAAGCAANCTGGAGTGGAAAAGATCTTACAGATTACAGTTCGTAGTGCATCATCGAGGGAAGTCGGGGCAGGAACTGAGCAGCTTGCTCAGCCAAGAGTAAGGATGTGCAAAGGATGTCTTCATCTAGTAGCTAGCTGCCCTCTGCTAAAGACTCCATATATCTGTGCTCCTAGTATTTCCAGGTCGTGGCATCACTGGAAACTTTTCTGGGCACAGGCGTGGCCTTACTGTGTTTCCTGCAGCCCAGCCTTTACTTACCCTCATGTCCTGATGTTCTAGCCCAGCCCATCCTCTCCCAGGCCTGAAGCTGGTGAAGCTGATAGCTAATAATATCACTCTAGATCCCAGCTGACTGCTTAAGTAGTCTCTAGGTACGGGCTTCTTCTCCCTTCACTTTTGGTGGCAGTGGATATCAGCACTGGCACAGGGAGTATCTCCCTTGCCAGCAAGGCTAGCAGGGNCTAGTAGTGGAGAACTTGTGAGATAACAGGGTCCTGGAATGAGGTAAGGCCCAGGTAGACCTTGAGGCTTAACCTCATGCCCAGGCAGTCACAAGCCTGTGGATCCATAAAGAATAGGATTCAGTTACCCAAGCCAAAGGTACCATCCAAAGAAGAACTGAAGGGCATGAGAAAAGACACTGTTCTAGCCACATGAAATCCAACAATCCAGCTGGGATGCCTTTGAAGTGATCTACAGAGTCAGATCAAGGTATACCAGAGACCAGACAAGAGACCCACAGCTCCACAATTACAAGATTTCCTGCTATGGCATGATGGAACAAGGGTGTTGATTCAGGCACTGGTTTGGGTATGAAATGTCCCCAGAAAAAGATGGCTTATTGAAGGCTTGGCCCTCAGATTGTGGTGCTATTGAAAGGTGATTAGATCATAAGAGTGCTCACCTCATTAATGGATTATTCCATTGTTAAGTTCATAGTTGTANGGTCTAGGAGATAGAGGCCAGTTGAAAGAAGCAATTCACGGGAAGCATGCATTCCTCNTATATCTTGTTCTTACATCCTTCCCATCTCTCCATGCTTTGTTGCTGTCATGAGGCCAGCAGGTTGCCCTCCATTATCCCTTTCCACTACGATGATGCATCAGCATTCCCACAGGCCTAAAAACAGTGGCCNTTGTCTGAAACTATGAAGTAAACTAAGCCTTTCTCCTCTGAGTTGCTTTTCTCGGGTACTCTGTCATGGCTTTGGGAAGATGACTACCACAGAGAGCTGAAACCAGAAACAGGAGCATTGCCACTAGTGCAATTCAGACAGAGATGAGATTCTATCAGGAACTGAACTAGAATCCACTCATACTGCATTCTGACAATGGCATTGCCTACATTTGTTCCATGCTCAGAGAATTTGTGGAAGCCTGAATCTAAAAGGTGTCCATCTGGTTAATTTTCAGACAACACAGCTANCATGTGTATTACTGGCTGTCCTTAGCCAGATCTGCGGTGTGAACACAGAGTGAAAAGCAGAGCAGGAGGATTTGAAAAGCTTACAGTGTGCCCAGAGAAGGGACTTGTTTAGACTTAGGCCAAGAGAAGTATTGTTCCTAAAGAGATTAGTGCCCATAGAGAGAAACCGCAGTTGAGTATGGTAGTTCATTCCTGCAAGCCCAGCACTTGAGAGTCTGAGCCTGGTGTCTTGCAAGTTCTAAACCATCCTGAACTACATACCAGAGCCTCTCAAAAATCCCTAAGAAGAAAAAGGGGAAATAAAGAGGAAGAGAATGAGGGAAAGCTTGAAGAAAAGGGAAGAGAAAGACGTCTTAGGGNAGTCTCAAGTAATGGTTGCATGCTACCCATTCTGGGTCCAAGTGTATAAAGGTAAAAACTCATTTGAAAGACTTTGTTTCTGGGAGAGACAGCATACACCTGGAATCTTAGCATTTGGGGGGCTGGGGTAGGAAGTATGTGAGTCTATGAGTACAAAGTTGGTCCAGGATGAGATCATCTCAAAACAAATAAGAGGAAAAAAAGAAAAGAGGAGGAGGCAGAGGAAGAGAAGAAGAAAAGGAGGAGGAAGAGGAAGAGGAGGAGAGAGAGAGAAGCCAAAGTCAGCCTGGGCTGTATAGTGAGACCCTATCCCAGAATAAGAGAGAGGAAAGACTGACTTTGCCTGCTTTGTGGAAAGAGTTTTGTGGTGCCATGGTTACACAGAGCCACTTAAAAAACAATTTCCCACGTTCAGCCATCCAGACATTTGGAGGACATCTCAACTATGTCCAGGGACGGCTGCTCCTGCTTGAACTATTAGCACACCTTGGCATTGTCCATATGAGACTGTCCTTGCATTATTTAAGAGGCTTGGCATCTTGGAGGATTCCACTAAAATTTCAACAAAAGGACTAGGAATCCAGGCATTGTGTACCAGACTCAGAATCCCCTTCTGACNGGGCTAGAAGTGATGGTGTGGGAATGACACCGAAGATGAAGTGGAGACCCCAGGAAGTACAGTTGCCAGCAAGTGGAGCAGCTGCCTGAGAAAACCATAGGCATCCAGCAGAGCCAGCCCAGGAGAGAGGCTATGTGAGCACCAGCTGGTGACATCACAGGGACTGGGATGCCGAGGGTCTCTGAAACCCACATCCTGACAGCATGTGCCAGGTACTGAACAGAGGATTTAATGTTTGCCCTGCTGGATTTACTCTTGCCTTGTGGGCCCCATGTTGCTCTTTGGGGATGGAAATGCTTGCCCTGCCCCACTATTTTATGCTGGAACTATGTAATGTTCTTCTTTTTTTAATTAAAAGCTACAAGTTACTTTGAGTCTTAGCGGAGATTTTGGACTTAAAACTTCTTTCATTTAGTGTGTGTGTGTGTGTGTGTGTGTATGCACATGTGTGAAGGTTAGAAAACAACTTTCAGGAGTCTGTTCCCTCCTCCCACCATATGGGTTCTGGGGATCGAATTCAGACAACAGGCTTGGTGTTGCACCCGGAACCTGATGAGCCATCTCAACGGCCCAGACTGGAGCTTTTGAGAGATGTTAGAGTTGCTGAGACAATGAGAACTCTTGGAGATGGACTAAAAACATTTTGAATCACAATATGGTCATGAACCTTAAGTAGC
>LZPO01044615.1:46909-67858 GCA_001675575.1 Neotoma lepida
TTCTCAGTTCAGCTCCAGAATGAGTTCAGTGGATAAAATACAGAATATCTGTTTAAGTTTGAATTTCAGACCCATAATGAAAAAAATCAGTATCAGGAGAGTCTATGCAGTATTTGGGTCATGCTGATCTAAAAATATGCTTTCATCATTCATCTGAAGTTCAAGTTTAGCGGGCATCCTGTTTTGTTTGTTCAGTCTGACAACTGCACTGTCAGGTTCAGTGGCTGAGGGTCTGCAGCTCGATACGGGTTCTCTTTCGATGCTGGCACCGGGTGTCTCCTAGGTCTCTGCAGCCCCAGTGAGCTGAGGATTGGAGAGACTTAACACCTGTTAAATGAGCTGCTCGCTTCTGGAGATCCAGGTGGCTGTCCTGGACATGAAAAGCTCTTTCCCATCTCCAGGTAAAACAGACTCCACAAGCTCTGGGGACCAAGGCTTGTGACATCCTCACTCACCATAAAACCAGGAAACTCCGATCGCTTCCATAAGCACTGCAAACAGAATGGAGGTGCCTGCTGCAAAGGTGTCCAGCAGAGTCACTACGTAAATTCCTCCCTGGGGCACAGAGAGAAAGGGCTGAAGCCGACCTTGGCTATAAACAATCACCAACTATCCTANCTATCCTACAAACCCTACCTATCCCCATTCCCACATCCTCAGAGCCCTGTTTACAAACATGGGTGGCTGTACAGCTAAATGTGTCTGCATTCTAACCAAGGGCACTAGGAGCCGCTGGCTCAAGAGATACACTTGATAATCATCATGATAAGTTTCCAATGGACTTTTGCAGGCCCTAAGTCAATCAGCAGTAAATAACAATGCTTGGAAATCATCAGCCCCAGAAGTAGCAGGAGGCAACAGTGATCTCCTCTGAGTGTCAGAACACAGGGCTCAGGATAGTAGAACCCCTGTTCTCAGCCCCACTCAGCCCAGTACCAAGGCTGAGAATGTCTGGATTTTTGAAACACAGTCCTAGAAAGGCCTGGATTGCCCCATGGCCAGCCTCACCTTGGTTATGCAAAACATGGCCAGAAGGAAGGTACTTATGGTGACACCAAATGTGAAGAGTTTCCGGTGCCGCTTCAGGACCTGGAAGTCGTCAGCCAGTCCGGTGATGACTGCTTCCATGCCTCCCATCTGTAGAGAACCAGGAGGGAGGGGCAGGAATGAAGGGCTTCCTGTAGTTTAGTATCAGCCTCAGTTACATCAGGCTCTTCAGAAATTGGCAGGCCCTGCCTTCCCCCCAAGCGCCTTTTCCCTTTTCTCTGTCCCAATCTCAACCAAGCTCAAGTTTATGGGATGGGGAAGAGTTAACTCTTGCCTGCCTCTGCAACAGGTCCCTGACCCCTGACTCACTCAGCCTGAGTGGGTACTGATGGGAAATAGAGAGCAAAGGGATACATTGCCCAGATGACACATCTACATGCAAATAGAACCTTCTGGAAACATCAAGCAAGGAACTTCTCCAGAGTGGGAACTTCATACAGTAGTATATGACAAGGGTTCCTTACTGCCTTTCTAATCACCAAAGTGGTCACTTTAAGCACAGACTCTGTGGTGGCAGATAATAATCACACATGTCCCTTGCTCCTCTCCACTACCCTTGGCAGACATTGTTAATCAACCTCAGTACTCTCCCCTAGGGTTTGGAATCAACTCAACCTCAGAACCGTTTGCAACACACTGCTCTGGCAGATCCACCAAGTAAAAAGCAAACAGTGAGATCTGCTGGCCAGCCCCTCCCTAAGGTATTTAAGAATGAAGGGTGGAAACACACATAAAAAGATGTCAGGAACTTAACATTACACATAACNAATAATAAAAAAACAGGGATCTAGTAACCTAACAGGGTCCCAACTGTTTGGGTTGGTTGTCAGTAATAAAATACAATGAGTGGGCAAGTGCTGGGTCACAAGACATTCTATTCATGTCCTGTGGGGAGAATTCTGGCTCCCTATCCACAAAAGCAGAGTGTTGGGCTGGCTTGTCTGAGGCCCAGTACAATTTGGAGTTCCTGTAGGTTCCTGGCTTTGACCTAGGCTATCATTTTGAAGGACGACTCACTTCATTGTCTGGATTAAAATATGGCCCTTGGAAACAGACACCAGACAGCAGCAGCCCTGCAGGCTGAGTACTGGTATGGATTACAGTGGTGGAGAAGGGTGTTCTGAGAGCCATCACTCACTGAGCTGTCCAGACCCAGAGCCAGGAGCATCAAGAAGAACAGGACAGCCCAGAATGTGGATCCCGACAGAGTGGAGATGGCTTCTGGATACAGGATAAACACAAGGCCAGCTCCTGTAAGAAATATGAGGGCCTGATCAATGGTTGGGATGTTCAGTGGGGACTGCACAGAGCGAGGGAGCTCCAGCCCAGCCTCAGGACCCTTGGTCAGTCATGTGTAGGCAGCACATACTCAGGACTGGGCATGAGAAATGGAACCACAGTATAGCTGTGCTTTTGTTGAGATCTGTAATGTCCCCCAAGCAGCCCTGTGTCAAAGTCCTGACCCCCAGCTGGTACAGTTTCAAAGTGCTGGGAACTTGAAGACATGAGGCCCAATGTAGTCTTCCGTTTATTAAGGATGCGCCCTTGAAGGAGATATTGGGTCCCAAGCTCCTCTTCCTTGTATCCTTTTTGTACCTTGGCCATTAGGTGAGCAGGTTGTTCCACCATGTGGGCCCAAAGCAAAAGTGCCAAGTAGTCACTGACTCAAACCTCCAAAACTGTGAGTCAAGTAACTCTGTCCTCTGCATAAGTCAATTGTCTTGAGGATTTTGTTAATAGCAATATAAAGCAGATGAACACAACCTCTGCATCAAACAACCAGGCAGAGAGNGCAGCACCTCGCCTGAACAGCTACAAGCCACATGTGGTAAACCCACTCCCTACTCTGTGGGAATCTACTTTGATTCTCAGAAACTCAAGACCCTCAGAGTCCATTAAAGGCTGCCCTTCCCCGGGTCTCAACTTCCTTGCAGCCTTAAGAACACAGAAGGCCATAGAGAAGGACAGAGGCTCCAGACTCAGGCTGACTGGGGGCAAGTGCTAACATTACTGCTCACTAGCTCATACTTAGCTTAAATCCCAAATCACTCATCATTAAAGAGAATCTACTGCCCCTTGCCTTGCAGCTTTGTGGGAACTAAGCGGAGGTGTGCTGCTATGTTTGGAACATAGTTTGTACCCTGGACAAACTGGAATTCATGCTCTGGCTTGCTTCCCAGTATAGTAATGTGAAGAGGTTGAGGACCTTAAAGATATAATTAGATGTTAGTGAGAGTAACCCCATTTTTCAGGAGTTCTTACCCTCGAAGAGTTAAGTGGGCTCTCATGGAAAGGGTTGTTATAAATCAAGGCTGTCCTACAAGCATGAGTCTTTTGACACACAGGCATTTTGACTTCTATTTTTCTATAATAAGATAAATAGCATATGGCCTGCACCAGAAGCTCACTAGACAACTGATCTCCATGCTCTGGGCTTCCAGAGGGTTAAGTGAACTAAACAACTTTTGTGTATAAATCACCCAGTATGAGCACCTAATGTTACCTCCTGCAGACCCAGTACTATGAGAACTTCAGAACTGGAATAGATTTGGTACTAATTATTAGTTAATTAGCTCAAAGGCTGGTGCAGAATGGGCAGCCCAAAATGTGTTCCTCTTAGGCTGTTAGAGGAAAGTTTTGTTATCTACTTAGGGCCCTGGGTTACTNGGAATGTTCACTGATGGCCTCCAGAGAAAGTTCAACAGTTGGAAGTTCAAAAACCTTCAAGCCAGCCATCACAGTCCCCCAACCATGGAGGCACTATGAAGCCAGCTCAGTCTTTCTTCCTTTAGCTGGAAATAGGGTGGTCCAGCCACCTACCTTCAGTGGCAACATCCTCAATCTTGACTTTATGCTCATGGGCCATGTAACCAAGGATGGAGAAGATGGCAAAGCCAGAAATAAAACTGGTAACACAGTTGATGGTGCTGGTCAACAGGGCATCCCTAGTAGAGAGAGAGAGGCTGCTAGTGACAATTCAAGTCCACCTCACTCCACTCCCACTCTGCTCACAAACTACTGGCCATCTATGGAATCTTCAGTCTCATCCAGTCTCAAAGGCCATCCCTCCTTTCCATTTCCCGGCTGTCACATGGATCTCAGTGCCTCACCACCACTGAGTTAGTACCTGCTGGCGCAATGTGTAAGCAAAGAGCTAACCAAAGGCTTGGGGATAAGAGTTCCTCTCTCCTGAAGCAAACTCTCCATGGCTTACTATGTCTCCTAGCTCCTTGGGTTGTCATTTCAGAGAGTTGCTAAGATGATCCACCCTTCCTTCTTGGCTTATTCCTCATGACTTCTAGTGTACATCTTGGAACAAACAAAGCAAAGCAACTCACTGATCCACTGACACACTACCTCCCTGTCTTTGTCCATGCCATTCCTTAGCACACACGCCATCGGTTCCACACCTGCCTCCCATAACCTCAACTGTCCTCCCAGACTTGCCTCGTCAAGTTCACTTCCAGGCTCTTAATGGTGGCACCCTACTAAGGGGATAACCATCCCATCTCCTGACCTCCCTAAAACCTCTCCTGGTGGCACATCCATCCTGTTCTTTCTTAAATCAAAGACAGTGATTTTGCCTTGATTATTAAACAGAGAGAGGTAGGCCCGAATCTGCCCCTGCTCTGAAGTCCTCATAGCACAGGGTCTGCAGGAAGTGGCATTAGGCGCTCACTGATCCAAACTGGAGATGATCTCTTCTGTGTCCCATCTGCCCTGAAGTCTTACTTCTGACCCAGCCAGCTCTCACCAGCCTGTTCATTCTGCCCCTGCCTCACCAAGTGTCTGATGAACAGAGTCAGGCAGCTCCATCTTCTCTGGAAGCCATGCCATGCTCCTCTGTCCCAGTAATCCTTCCCCATAGGCTCCTATAGCTGGTGATCTCAACTTTCCCAAGAGATGTCATCTAGTGAAATATGCTCCTTGGGCCCCATAGACCACATTGGGATTCCCAGAATGACCAGGATGGTCCACAGAAGACAGGTGGCTTCCTGTAGAGATAAAGCCGTCTCTNCATTCCTATAAGGACCAACCCCAGGAGCATTAGCAAGNTCTAATAGGGTNCTTACCTGTAACAGTTGTTGTCAAATTTATTGTAACTGGCAAATGCAATCAAGACTCCAAATCCAGCCCCCAGGGAAAAAAATATCTGAGTTGCAGCATCAATCCATACCTGAAACCAGTGAACAAAAGTCATCCCCATCTCTACTTCCTACAGAACTGGACCTGCCTCCCTGAGAGTGCCATAGACCAGAAAATGTGGTCTGAAGCAGATGTAGGCAATACAATAACAGGCTTGAATCTCCCTAGCATCTCCTGGCCTTGGGTACCAGAGCAATCACATCCCAGGGGGAGCCCAGTAGATTCATTTAACATCCAGATTTTCAAGAAAGTTAATAAACTAAAATTTCTAGGCTAGAATGTTATCAGGGCAAGGCCAAAGGGTTCTGACCATCTCAAGAGTTATGANNATGACATCCTCAGAAGATAATGATTTNTCCTGCACTTTCAGCTGCAGACACAGGTAACCAATGGGGATCTTTGGAGACAATGGAGTTTACTTTCCAATCCCCTCTCCCTGGTAACAAAAGCATATGGCTGGTGGACTAAAGATTTGAGCCCTCTCCAATCTCTGTGTCATGGTTTAGCCTTAGTCAGTCTCACTTCTCCAGCATCCAAGCTTGCCCATACATATGTATGTATATGTAAATATATATTATAAATATTTCCAGTATACCTAAACTAAGGCATTTGAGTGTGATGATGCCTGCCACATCTCTACTTGTATTATTCTGGATTTCCCCAACCTTCCATTACAATNGGGGAATGATGGGAATGTCTTTCTAAAAATGTGTTGCTCTGATTGGTTGATAATAAAGCTGTTTGGCCAATGGTGGGGCAGAATAAGGTTAGGTGGGACATTTGAACTAGGGGGAGAGAGGAAAAGAACAGAGCTGGAAAGATGCCATTCTGCCATCTAGAAAACAACATGTAANGGTGCACAGGTAAAGCCACGTGGAACACNTGGTGACGTAGATTTATAAAATGGGTTAATTTAAGATGTAAGAGCTAGCTAGTGAAAAGCCTGCCAGGGCCATAGTTTAAAAATGATGTAAGCCTTAGACTTGGGTCTAAGCGGCTGTGGAATCCGGGTGGGACCGGGAATGGACAGACTTCTGCTACAGGGGAAGGCAGATCCACNCACTGAGACTACACTAAGGACTCAGTGTCTACATATCTAAGTGAATGAGGGTAGCTGAACAGGTGCAGAACATGGGGAAGCCTGCTGTGTTTCATAAGTTTCAAGGTGACCCATGACTTATGGTCTATCATCTTTCTAAGCATTACACAAGGAAGAGGTTGCTTCTTGGTCCTTGCTCTATAGCATAGTGGAAGCCTGGACACTCAACCAAGAAAGAAGCATATTGAAATGTACCCTTCTTAAACTTGTCACTGCATCCATCACCACCTGCCCCTAAGAAGCCTCCCTCCACCTGGTCCAATGCTAGGTGGCCANTGGGCACTCACCGTGGCCTCTTTGAGGCGGTAGAAGTCAATGTGCAGGTAGGCATTGATGCCATTGGAGGCACCAGGCAGTGTGACACCATGGACCAGGAGCACAAATAGTACAAAGTAAGGCAGGGTGGCTGTGATCCACACGACCTGAGCAATAGACAAACTGGATGTGAGAGTCTCACTCTGCCTGTGACCTAGGGANGTACTAGGGCAAGGATACCAGGTCTTTTCCCAGAAAGCTAAACATGCTCTCCCCCAGCTTCCTTCTCTTAGTGTTTGAGGCACCATCTTCATCTCAGGGCCAGGTCCTTGGCCAGACTCCAGAGACAGAACAGCGAACAGATGCAGGGCTCCCTGAAGAAGCTCAGAACTGGATTGAGTCAGTCACTTAGAGAATAGAGCTCAGACAGAATTGGTGGTAACCAGGGGCAAAAACTGGGTTCTCAAAGCCTCGATACCCCTTTTTCAACAAAGCTGCCTTTCCCAACCCCTTTAGGCCACTTCATATAGAACTGAGCACACCACCCTTTCCCTGTCAGTCTTGCCTNCATACACCACAGGCACTGGTAGTTGCACTCAGCTTAGAGGCAGGCTATTTAAAATTTCCAGTCTCTCCCTCCTTTCTCTCTCCATTTTCCTTTCCCTCCTTTGCCATCTCTCCCTCTCCTTTAACACTTTCTCGTTTTGTGTGTATGTGCTTTTATGTCCTNCAGTGTTGAGGATAGAACCCGGAGCCTTCCGCACGTCAAGCAAGTGCTCTCCCACTGAGACGAATCTTTTATTTTATGAGACATTGGCTCACTTGTAGCCCAGGATCCCTCAAACTCACGATCCTCCTGTTTCAGTNTCCCAAGTGCTGGGATTACAGATATGTGCAAGGCANTTAGCTTCTCTCTTTTTCTTTATCCACATTTAAGTGCATTCTCTCAAGTCTGTGGTGCATGGGACTGGATATAAAACAGAAAAAAATTCTCCATCTCAGTAGGAACAGATCGAGACCAAGATAAACTATCTTTGCAGAAACATAAAAGGAAGAAATTACCTTTAGAATCAAAACAGATAGTCATGCCCAGCCCAGCTTGGAAGGATAGAAAAAGANGTGACTACGAGGGTTCTTATCTTCTCTGGTCCTTCATGCTCTTGGCTATATACTACAGTACTCCAGGGGAGTTATATACAAGAATGTGGAGGAGAGTTCCCAGTCTTGGGATTTCTGGTTCAAATGGCCTAGTACAGTCTCAACTCCAATATTTTTTCCCAACAGAGNTCAATGAGCAGCCAAGGTTAAATGTCTTCACTCTTGATGCAGCTGTAAGCTGCAGCATTTTTCTTTGCAGAAAAGTTGGGCCCCCAACAGAACACTGAGCCAGGGCTGGACAGTCAGACNCAAGGAAAGCACCACTGAAACATGAATGAGTGAACATAGCTTAAGGACCAGGTGGGTTCTCCCTGCGCACTCTGCCCCTAAAGAGTCCATACACAGCCCTAGAGGGAACTGGAAGACTAAAGACATGACTAAGGGTAAAGTTCTTTGCCAGCCTAGAAAGATATGGGCTCAAAACAAAGATTGATATATTAGTGACAAACTCACCCATTTTCCATATCTCTGTTTAGAAACTGGAATTTGTCTCCCTTATTTCCTTATTCCTGGTCTATATGGGTTCTTTAAAATGTCTGTTAGGTGANTGAGTGAATATTTGTATAGATGAAAGGTTGTGTTAGAAGATGGGATGGATGATTGGATACAGAACTGGGCTTTTGGTTAAATGACTGGATGGGTAGCTAAGTGGGCAGATGGTTGAGTGGAGGAATGGATGGATACCAGGGCATGTGGATTACAAACCAGAGTATTAGTGAATGACAGAGTTGGCCAAAGAAAGGATGAAAATATGGGCAAAAGAATGGGTAAGGAAACAAAGTGCATAGGCCCATCAGTGGTGGGCACATCTGGTTCAGAGGAAACCAGAAAGTCTTTGAATGTCTTTGAGAACATGAACTTCTGTGTTCTTTGAGGGGTTGTGGGTACAGAAACATGGAGAACAAACTTGATAACAAATGGGGAGAAAAACATGCCCTTGAAAGTGAAGCTGTTGCATCTGGGTGGCCTCACATTGGTCTCAGATGATTCAATCTCTCCAACTGGGACAAATGGNTCTCAATCCTTGGCAACTGGAACAAAGAAGGGCCATCATCCANCCTTACTCTAACAGCTACAGTCTCCTACAACTCATGTCAACAGCTGTGGCCCAGCTGCACTGTCTAACCCAGCAGGCTGGGTGTGACCACACTCCTCCCATGGAAACAGCACCCAGTGTTCTGACTCCAGGGAATCTCCCATGGGGCCTCGAGGTGGTTCCGCACTGGCCATGACTGAGGCCCCAACACAGATTTGGGTTTCCCAAATGATGCATCAGGGTATGATGGAGCCCACTGTGNGTGCCTCAAGCATCAAGGAAGAACAGCTTTTCTCCCCCATGATTATACATTCAAAATTAAAGCTTTTGGTGGCCGATGTGTTTTCAGCCATCTAGAACCTTTTGTCAAAAGCTGGTGAACAGCTCCCTCACATTCATGTGTGCCCCTATGCACATAGCAAAGGAAGAGCCCTCTGAGCTGTGTCATCTGCATCCCAGGCCTCATTTTAAACATGAGATAAAGGACAAAATGAGCAACTCCTTTTTCTTTGTTCTGTCACTTTAAACATAGTTTTTGGTTTGGGTTTTTTTGTTTGTTTGTTTGTTTGTTATTTTTTTGCTTGTTTGTTTTTGTTTTGAGACAGAGTCTTACTAGGTAGCCCTGGCTAACCTATTAGAGATCAGGCTGACCTCAAACTCTGTCTCCTGAATGCTGGGATTAAGGGTATGTTCCACCTTGTCCATGCTTAAACATAATTCTTACCCACTTGAATGTGTCTGTGGATAATTTCTGAAGTTCCACAGTCACAAACTCAAAGCAATGGCTGGTTATAAAAATGAAGAGGACTGTGGCTCACAAAGAACCCCAGATGGCAGGGCTCCTCCCAGTGGTGTGGGCATTTATACTCCATGTCAGAGGATAGCACCCACTAGACCTTCTCCAACTGTGGGTCTAAGAGGACCCTGAGGGGCACCCCAGTAAAGCTCAGATTTTTGCTCCTTCCTGGAGAGATTCTAATTTGGTGTGGGTGGGTAGGAGCTCCCATTTCTAATGAGCTTCTGGGTGACATCAATGCTAGTAGCCCTGGGAACTCACCCTGACCAAGACCATTCTTGGCCTGATGCCTGGATACATAGCTAGGCTTGTAGACTTTCAATAATGGAACCACAGCATCTCCCTGGACACACACCACTGGGAGGAAGCTCCCTACAGTTCATGGCCTGCTAGCCTAGCCTACTTGCCAAGTGCCAGGCCAGTGAGAAGCCCTCTCTTAAACAAACAAACAACGACAACAAACAGTGAACAGGAATGAAAATCCATAGTCTTTCCTCTGGGCTTCACATGTGCACACACACCCAAATACACATGTGTAATCCACACACATACAAAACATACACATGTGCACACAAATAAGAAGTAAAATAAATAATAAAGTAAATATTCTCACTGTATCTCTGTGAAACATCATTAACTTTTCCAGACTTAGGATTTGTGGTCTTTTGAACTGAATACCAGGGTCATTTTTCACTAACAATGAAGATAATCTTTCATACAGAAGAATGTATAGGCCATGGCATAGCACTAACATTGCTTAAGAAAACAGCATGCTATACATAGTTTAGTGTGAGCATGGATCATATGCAAATGACTCTGTTGTGTGTAACTCAGTTCATAACTTAGTCAAGTCGTGAAGATAAGACAGCATCAGCCTGTATTGATGCAATAGCAGGAAGACAGCTAGAATTATGACTTGACTATAAATGAAAATACAAACAAAAAAGCTTTTTATCTATTAAATATTCTAAAACTCAATCTCTCTATTTGTCTAGCTTTCTCTCTCTTCTCAATTCCACCACCTCTTGCTAGAATTCAGGACATGGTCTAGATGTTCCCACCTTCCAAACAGCCCAAAGGCCCGCAGTGCAGTAGGTAACCAATAGCTGGTCCTGGATAGCTCTGCCGTCTCAACTCATGTCCCTGGAAAAAGGGCCTCTGATGTTTCTCAAACTCAGTGCTGTGTGTAAAAGATTGGGTGGGAATTCAGGCGAAGGGGAGGCAAGCGAGCACTGCTTCTGACCTCCTATTCCAAGGTGCTCACTGGGCCAACACAGCTGTCACTGAGTGTGTGGTCTGGGGTATCCCCTTCCCCTGGTTCAGACTATGATCCCACCTTCCCAAGAGCCAAGCAGTCAGTGTCTTTCCAAGTCTTCTTTACTTGCACATGTTTGACTCCTCCCAGGCCCCCTCTGTGACTCTGGACGCAGACTAACGAAAGCTTGTGTTGTGTCCCGGAAAGAAATACGCAATGCTCTTGGATTCCTCATCAGCCAGTTTATAAAAACAATTAAAGACCGCACTCGAATGTCCCAAGTGAAGCCAATTCTAGAAATGCCCTCCCCCGTGGACCACCTGGGGCCTCTGTGTGCTCAAACTTCAGAATTCTAGGGGACTTACGCAAATGGGGGCCCTGGCTTCAGTTGAGCTGTAGAGCTACTCAAACCCCACATGGAGAGCGCTTCCCTGGGGAAACACTCCTCACCTCAGAAAGTACATTTATTTGGCAGGAGGAACTGGGCATGNTCAGCCATTCCTTCTCCTGCTAATCTCTCGGCAACACAAGTCTCCCTACCGGCAGCTTATGGTCTGCTCATGACTGTGAGGAATAAGCTTGGGTTGCCATATTAGGATACTGAAGTACCACATCCATCTTCTGCAGCTCTCTGGATGGGCTGTGAGGTCTGCTCCTGGTACCAAGAGCACACAGAGAACCCTAAGCAGGGCTGTCTAGGGCTTCTGCACCTTGGTAGCTTTGCTCACAGTTTCTTCCAGTTGGAAGCTTTCCCCCCTCTTCATTTCTACCCATGCCTATCCTAAAGGGTGTGGCACCAATATCACCTTCTCCGTGGCCTTTGTAGACCTTCTCAGCTGAAAAAGCATCCATTGTCCACAAATGTGGCATCTCGGACTTTTTGACAATGGTGCACGGTGGGAAATATTGCCTATCTCATCAAAGTACAGGTAAACCGTACACGTGGCTACATCTGTCTGTCTAGATATAGCTACCTGCTATGTTGGCTTAATAACAGTTTAAAAACCTACAGTTTGTAGTTTTATTAAGATATAACTGAACTACCTAATATGAAATTATTCTAAGGTAAAATTGAGTTTAAAATAAAAAAGCAAACTACATAATAAGAACAAGTGTAGTGTGTGGCTGCTGATATTTATTTGAAGGAGGCTGAACATAGGTACCTTTAGATAGAGACTCAAAATACTGGACACCTCTGCTGACCCCAAGTCCATCAGGATTGCAAACAAATGAAAGCAACTGAGGAAATAATCTGTCTTCTATTTGTGTACTGCTAGTCCTAGGCTCTAGGATAGCACATAGTAGGTGCCCATAAAAGCTTAATAAGTTGAGCTAAGCACTCATAAAGTCCCCTAAACTTACCCACCCATCCTTCAACCCATTACTAAGTATTTGCTGGAGACCTACTATGTACCGAGCATCGGGATGATGGTGATCCTAGACTGGTTTTGACCCTGGGACAAAGAGCAAGCACGATACAAGCAGAGACTGGAAGAGCTACTGCATGTGGGGTCTCTTCTGTTTGGAGGGTGCTCTGGGAAGTCAGCTGTCATGATGTGAGATGTCCAGGAAACACAGAAAAGCTACAGGGAAACAATCCTAAGCCCTCTGACAGACAACTCCAACTCAGCTNCCAGCCAGTCTCAACCACCTAGGATGTCCCAGTCAGGTCTCCAGACATGGCCCAGGCAGTATCACACAGAGAAGAACCATCCACCTGAGCCCAGTCAATTCCCAAAACTATGAGACATGAGAAAAATACTTACCGTTTTAACTCACTATATTTTGGTGTGGCTTGTTCCAAAGCAACATTTAAGTAAAACATTAGAAAGAACACTTCCTAGCTCTATCGTCTTTAATTACAGTAGAATTCTAGGCAACATAGAGTCTCAGTAGGGTTGTTATTCCCATGTTATTCCCCAAGCTGAGAATCAACTGGAGCCGTTTCCTAAGTATTCTCCATCCCTGAGAGCCGCCCACAGGAGGCAGTGTCATCCGAGTTCGGAACGCCACCCTCACTGTCTAGCTAACCTTGTGTTCTTCTCCTAAGCATCTAGACACTTGGGGGTGCCCAACACTGTAGTAGAACCAAAACACGCATCTAATTATCTCTCAAAACATTTTTCTCCCAAAAATTCAGCATGGATTTATTTATAGTAAAGCAAATTGTNGATTTCCTGACTACAATGCAATGCTTACATGCAGTTTTAGATGAGGATTAAAGGTCCGAGATCTTTAGCCTTGGTCTCAGACTTTAGGGGATGCCCCAAGCCCTGGTCTGTGCTATTACGGAAACTTTCAAGGGAAAATATAAGGAGGCCTGATCTACTTGCATCCCTTTACCTTGCTGTTGGGCAGAGTCAGGTTTAGGGTAACAGATTTGTCCACATAGTGGCAGAGCTGAGGGGATGCCCTGAACTTTTGGTCCTAGACCCACCTATCTGCACCAACCACATGGTCATAGCTAGGAAAACACAAAACAAGATGTGTATTTCCAAGGCCAACATCCCAGCTGAAGAAGCACAGAGACATCACCTTTCCCGATGTCTTCACTCCCTTCCAGAGGCTGAAATACAAGACGATGATGACGACCATCAGACAGAGCAGCAACTGCCACTGGGGTAGGCCGATGTCATGGATCCCACTGCTCTCATGCAGATGAAGGACACTGCGCCTGTGAGCAGGGAAGAGGACAGCATCAGGGAGGATGACCAAGTGCCTAGTGATGGTGACAGGACCCGCCATTCTCCCTAACTCTAGGGCTATTGTATTGGCCGGTTCTGGTCAGCTATGGCCCGCACCCAGGATGGCCTGCTGGAGTGCACTTACTGGGCCTGGGAACATGATGATAAGACACGGAAGGCCCCTGTTCTCCAGAGTTCCCTTTGTAAACTAGCAGTTCTCAGTAAGAGAAAGAACAGTGTGTGTGTTCACACACACAACAACTCCTATATGGTAAAATCCACCATTCGTGGAATTAGTGTTCGCACACACAAAACAACCCCCAAAACAAAAATCCACCAATGGTAGAATGGACAGAGTGTGACGTACTAAGGAACGTCTATGCCCATGGAGATGAACCTTTCACATCTATGGCTATGGCAGACAATCAAATAAACATTTTCCATCTGATTTTATTCATATGAAGTTCTGTGAAATATGGAAAATTAATCTAGATGGTAAGAAGTCAATCTGGGCTGGGAGTGAAGGTTGTCAACTAGGGAGGGACCCATGAGCACTTTTAGAGACCCTGATTCCTGGGCTGGGTACTGGTCACCCAGCTATGTTCAGTTTGTGACAGTCACTGAACTGTCCCTTTTTGATAAGCATTTCTTTGTGCCATGTTATCCTTCCATAAAAGGCATTTTTAAGCAATGAAAACAAACAGAATAAGCATTCTGAAAGCCTGAGGCTATCGAGACCCTCACATGCCACGTACAGTGAGGGAATGAAAAACAGTCAGCAAAATGACCATTTGCTAATTAGAACCCAAAGTCAACTAAGACAAATAGGTAACATAGTAGATCAGGTCCCAGGAACTGGGTGTCCCACAGGGTGCACAAACAACTCCATACCCTAGGAAGCCAGCAAGGAGAACAGAGAGTACCATAGTGGGACCTTTGACCACACCTATGTCATGCATTCTTCTCAAAGGTCGCTGTAGGCTGGCCCATCTGGACCATAGACACACCTGGGAAGCCCCCGGCATGCAGTCTCTGCCTTCATGGGGTTATATCCAACATCGGCAGTAGCATTAAGTGTAAAATCACAATAAAGAGTGGCATATGTTATGAGTAGTCAGGGAGCTGCAGGAGGCCCCCAGAATGGTCTCTGCCTACCTGCCTCTGGGTACCACAATCAAAGGCCATAGTTGGCTGACAACTGCTAACTCCGATGTCTTTTCCTCCAGAAGGGTTCACCAATAACCCTTGTCATATATCTTTAACCCTTTCAGTTCCCATGGCTCCTGATTCATCTGCCAGAAGAACGTCTACTTGGGACACCAGTTGTCCCTCAGTATCCCTTGGGGATTGGTTCCACGACCTTCCATAGATACTGGAATCTGTGGATGCTCAAGTTCCTTAGATAAAGTGGAATCATGTTGGATATTTCTTATACAAGTTCTTTTGTGCGTTCTCTGTCATCTCTAGATTAACTACCTAGTATCAGTGCAAGTGCTATTCCATATCACTGCAGAGATAATGGCAAGATACAGACTTTTGTCTGTACCTGTTCAGAATAGACACATTTTCACAATGTGATACAGAGGTTCACCGCACAAAGGTCTTCCAGGAAAGAGAGGTAGATAAATCGCTTCTGGGTCTCTAGGGCTCAGCCCAGGTCTGGCAGCTACGTGTTGTATTCAAAACAGACAAATGTCTTCAACTCTTCTAGCTAAACCCAACAGTCCATCTTCTATTTAAAAAAAAAAATGATAACCCAGAACCACTCCAGGGAGAGCTAGGGAGGAAAAGGTGAGTCTCCAACATGCTTTTTCTTCTCTTAAGTCCTCCTTCTACTTGTGGTAAAGCCCAGCTCTCCAAGTCCTTCATACTGCCCGAGGCAACCTCTCATTTCCTCACATAGGGATTTCACTTCCCTGTGTGCCGTTCTGCAAATGTCTGTGATCAGCTTCAGACAGAGGCTGGTTATAAATCATACTGAAGTGTAACATGCAAGTAGCAGGTTCACATGCTGTCCTGCCTTAGAATAAAACACTCATTCAAAGGACACACTGATGGCAAAGAAAAACAAAAAAAACTTTATACATCTTTGATGGGGAGACAGTTAATTGTCTAAAATATATCTATATAGATATTTATCTATACTCATTATCTGGTATTTATGTATACATATGTACATCTGCCTTCTCTGGCCCCGTACCCCTTTATCCCCCAATCCTTTCTCATCNGATTTCCTGACTACAATGCAATGCTTACATGCAGTTTTAGATGAGGATTAAAGGTCCGAGATCTTTAGCCTTGGTCTCAGACTTTAGGGGATGCCCCAAGCCCTGGTCTGTGCTATTACGGAAACTTTCAAGGGAAAATATAAGGAGGCCTGATCTACTTGCATCCCTTTACCTTGCTGTTGGGCAGAGTCAGGTTTAGGGTAACAGATTTGTCCACATAGTGGCAGAGCTGAGGGGATGCCCTGAACTTTTGGTCCTAGACCCACCTATCTGCACCAACCACATGGTCATAGCTAGGAAAACACAAAACAAGATGTGTATTTCCAAGGCCAACATCCCAGCTGAAGAAGCACAGAGACATCACCTTTCCCGATGTCTTCACTCCCTTCCAGAGGCTGAAATACAAGACGATGATGACGACCATCAGACAGAGCAGCAACTGCCACTGGGGTAGGCCGATGTCATGGATCCCACTGCTCTCATGCAGATGAAGGACACTGCGCCTGTGAGCAGGGAAGAGGACAGCATCAGGGAGGATGACCAAGTGCCTAGTGATGGTGACAGGACCCGCCATTCTCCCTAACTCTAGGGCTATTGTATTGGCCGGTTCTGGTCAGCTATGGCCCGCACCCAGGATGGCCTGCTGGAGTGCACTTACTGGGCCTGGGAACATGATGATAAGACACGGAAGGCCCCTGTTCTCCAGAGTTCCCTTTGTAAACTAGCAGTTCTCAGTAAGAGAAAGAACAGTGTGTGTGTTCACACACACAACAACTCCTATATGGTAAAATCCACCATTCGTGGAATTAGTGTTCGCACACACAAAACAACCCCCAAAACAAAAATCCACCAATGGTAGAATGGACAGAGTGTGACGTACTAAGGAACGTCTATGCCCATGGAGATGAACCTTTCACATCTATGGCTATGGCAGACAATCAAATAAACATTTTCCATCTGATTTTATTCATATGAAGTTCTGTGAAATATGGAAAATTAATCTAGATGGTAAGAAGTCAATCTGGGCTGGGAGTGAAGGTTGTCAACTAGGGAGGGACCCATGAGCACTTTTAGAGACCCTGATTCCTGGGCTGGGTACTGGTCACCCAGCTATGTTCAGTTTGTGACAGTCACTGAACTGTCCCTTTTTGATAAGCATTTCTTTGTGCCATGTTATCCTTCCATAAAAGGCATTTTTAAGCAATGAAAACAAACAGAATAAGCATTCTGAAAGCCTGAGGCTATCGAGACCCTCACATGCCACGTACAGTGAGGGAATGAAAAACAGTCAGCAAAATGACCATTTGCTAATTAGAACCCAAAGTCAACTAAGACAAATAGGTAACATAGTAGATCAGGTCCCAGGAACTGGGTGTCCCACAGGGTGCACAAACAACTCCATACCCTAGGAAGCCAGCAAGGAGAACAGAGAGTACCATAGTGGGACCTTTGACCACACCTATGTCATGCATTCTTCTCAAAGGTCGCTGTAGGCTGGCCCATCTGGACCATAGACACACCTGGGAAGCCCCCGGCATGCAGTCTCTGCCTTCATGGGGTTATATCCAACATCGGCAGTAGCATTAAGTGTAAAATCACAATAAAGAGTGGCATATGTTATGAGTAGTCAGGGAGCTGCAGGAGGCCCCCAGAATGGTCTCTGCCTACCTGCCTCTGGGTACCACAATCAAAGGCCATAGTTGGCTGACAACTGCTAACTCCGATGTCTTTTCCTCCAGAAGGGTTCACCAATAACCCTTGTCATATATCTTTAACCCTTTCAGTTCCCATGGCTCCTGATTCATCTGCCAGAAGAACGTCTACTTGGGACACCAGTTGTCCCTCAGTATCCCTTGGGGATTGGTTCCACGACCTTCCATAGATACTGGAATCTGTGGATGCTCAAGTTCCTTAGATAAAGTGGAATCATGTTGGATATTTCTTATACAAGTTCTTTTGTGCGTTCTCTGTCATCTCTAGATTAACTACCTAGTATCAGTGCAAGTGCTATTCCATATCACTGCAGAGATAATGGCAAGATACAGACTTTTGTCTGTACCTGTTCAGAATAGACACATTTTCACAATGTGATACAGAGGTTCACCGCACAAAGGTCTTCCAGGAAAGAGAGGTAGATAAATCGCTTCTGGGTCTCTAGGGCTCAGCCCAGGTCTGGCAGCTACGTGTTGTATTCAAAACAGACAAATGTCTTCAACTCTTCTAGCTAAACCCAACAGTCCATCTTCTATTTAAAAAAAAAAATGATAACCCAGAACCACTCCAGGGAGAGCTAGGGAGGAAAAGGTGAGTCTCCAACATGCTTTTTCTTCTCTTAAGTCCTCCTTCTACTTGTGGTAAAGCCCAGCTCTCCAAGTCCTTCATACTGCCCGAGGCAACCTCTCATTTCCTCACATAGGGATTTCACTTCCCTGTGTGCCGTTCTGCAAATGTCTGTGATCAGCTTCAGACAGAGGCTGGTTATAAATCATACTGAAGTGTAACATGCAAGTAGCAGGTTCACATGCTGTCCTGCCTTAGAATAAAACACTCATTCAAAGGACACACTGATGGCAAAGAAAAACAAAAAAACTTTATACATCTTTGATGGGGAGACAGTTAATTGTCTAAAATATATCTATATAGATATTTATCTATACTCATTATCTGGTATTTATGTATACATATGTACATCTGCCTTCTCTGGCCCCGTACCCCTTTATCCCCCAATCCTTTCTCATCCTCCTCTCCTCTTTTTCTCCCCCAGTTTTCTTTCCCTTCTTCCACTTCCACCTAAAGAGAATGATGAAATAAGGACTTAAATTTGAATATAATTCGGAACCTGCCAGCGGCACCAATTGTGAACGCAGTCCCATCTCTTAGCATTTTTCCCNTTCAGGAACAGGATTCTCAACTCACACGTTAGTATTAACTGTCTAATGTCACAACGAATCTGTCTCTTTGTTGTTGCTGTTGGATGTTCTGTTTCACTATGTAGCCCAGNCTGGCCTGGAACCCACGGCAATCTTCCTGCTTCAGCCTCCCATGAGCCACCAGAAGAGACAAAATCAATCTTTTAAAAGATGTTTTATATCATAAAGAGATCTGCTGCTATCTATTCACTCTTAACCAATTAAGTCAGAACCTCTGGGGAGTTGGTACTTGGGCAATAATGTCTTTGATTGGCAGCCAAAGATTGAAACTACTGAGACAGAGGCCTCTACCTGAACGACAGGCTTCTGCTAGATCAACTTGAGCCTTCCAGAAACTGTCTACTTTACTGGCAAAATACAATTAGCTCTCTGTACTTGAGGAAGGCAAGGCTCAGGGAGGCTTCTAAGAAGTGGGCTCTTCTGGAAGCCTGGGTGCCTGGAGGAGCACAGGTAACCGTAAAGGGAAGTTGAACCACCTCGACTGGACCAGCTCAAAAAATCAGGCTCAGTGTCTACTCCCAGTCTGGAGATCCACCAGCTTGCCCCTGAGGAGTTAACACTGAAGAGTGGCCCTATGAAAGTGTGAAGGCCACTGCTAATGCTATGTGTTTCATCCATTCATTCAGCAATTCATTCATTCATATCAGGTGTCTTGTATTTGCATGAACATGAGAGGAAGTGGAAGAACGTTGCACAGAAGCTTTCCAGGCTCTCACAGTGGGCCCTGTCCCTGGGTCCTCTTTGACCTGATCCCATGCCTAGCCCAAGCCCTCTGTAGCTCTGCTTTGATCCAGGCTACGTGTTAGAGGCTGGTGACTCTAGCATGCCTGAAGCACCCAGGATAGGGGCAATGCAAAGAGACTCTTGGTAACATCTTTAGCAAATGGCTCTCAGGAGGATTCAATTGCAGAATGTGGGCCATACCTTGAGCTCAGGAAATGCTCCACAAATGGCAGCTGTAGCTCTCACTGTGTCTGGGGCTAGCCTTCAGGGAGTAGCAGCATGTGTCTGCAGAGGAGGCTGAGGGGCACTCACAAGGCTCCACAAAGAGTGTGAGCAGGCCAGGCTCTTCTGACAAGGCTACTGGTAGCCAGTAGAACAGAGTGAGCTGGCAGCAAGTATACAGGTGCAGAGGTAGAAGGCCAGGACATAAGCATTTGTGGATGATACAAATTTGTGAATTTATTTGTGAATGAATAAAGCTGTGTGAGTGACCAAGACCTACCAAGACCCACATTTCCCCCAAAGAGCCAGTCTCTGAAGTCCCAGGTCACCTGTTTTGGCTTCATACTGCTCACCACGTCTCATATCCTCCACAACAATCCCTGTGTCCAGCCCTTCCTGGTCCTGGCTCTGGTCCTCGCTAGCCTGTCCCACATCAGACCCCTTATTCTCTCTCTCCAAGACTATTGAAAATGTCACTGGACCCCTTGATCCTGGTCTCTCTGCCTCACACTAGCTCTCTGAAATCCACTCTCTACTACTGGGAGATGACACCTGTGCACATCAGTCTCACCCTGTCACTCTTGTTTCCAAATCCTCAGAGGTCCCCTATCACCTAAAACAGAACTTCCCACTGAGACACTACTTCCTGTGTCCAGATCTTATATATTATATATGGAGGGAAACAGCTGGTGCTGGTATCTACTGAGTAGAGGCCAAGGACACTGCCAAACGTACAGGACAGTGGCTACCCTACCCCCGCTCCCCAGAAAGAATCATCCTACCCCAAATTATGCATGTCAAGTTGTGAAGTCTGGTTCTAGGAGGTATAAGCCTGTCAGCATCAGAGAGCCTTCAGAGTCCGCCACTGCCAAGTTCATGCCTCCTTCGCCACGCCTGCCTTNTGCTCCTGGCAATAGCAAGACATTTGTCTATAGTCTTCAGATGCTCCCCTGACCCTAGGGGAAGGTTTGGAACCTTCTAATCCTGCATCCTAGAATACATTTCCCAACCCAATTTGTCAGCCTGGCCAGTCTTTGAGTCCTGCTATCCTCAAATCAGAAGTAGTTCCCTGACTTAGAGCTTTTATTTCCAGAGTGAGAAATGATGGAAGGTGGGGAGGGAAAAAGAAGAGATGAGAAGAGAAGAAAGGACAAAGGGGGCAGGGAGGATGGAGTGGAATGAAAGACTGAAGATGACCAAAAATAGAGAATAAATAGTCTAGCCTCACTTGATACTTATTCTGCTTCATGTCACAGTTTTACAGGCTCAATGTATCAATTGCCATTTGGCTAATCTGACTGTTAAAAATCACATGTGCACATGTGTTAGCTCTCTCTCTCTCTCTCTCTCTCTCTCTCTCTCTCTCTCTC